>RJWH01000360.1:248204-283765 GCA_004363575.1 Solenodon paradoxus | reverse complement strand
AAAACCCCAAAAGCTCACTTTATTTCCTAAGCACTTACCCTTCCTGTATCCCCTGGTTTCATGCCTTTGACCTTCAGACTACACATCACCCTGCTTCACCCGCTTGGTGCACCGCTCCAAGGGGACACCCTGGTTCCCTGACAGTCGCTCCTGCCCTAGGTCAGTGTAGACATGTACATGCTTTCCAGTACCACGGGTCCTCCAGCCACTCATCTGCAATGTTCTTGTCATCCACCGTGACTCCTCCTCCCCATTCTCCCCTTAGCCATAGTCATCACATGACCCAAACTCAGTCCGTGACAGCATCTGGGGTCTCCCATCATTTACTGTACGGGCCCTCATTTTCCTGCTGTGACCCCCTGCCCCCACCTCATCTTCCAGATTTAATCCCCCTCCTCCTCCTCCTCCACACCTGACCTGGCTGAGCTGCACGTGACTGGATAAAACCACATGGTCGGACAAAGCTTTCATTGATGACGACTAAACTCAAGCTGGTAAAGCTGCCCTGTGGCCTCCCCATGCCCTCCAGTTCTTCACTCTCTCAGGTTCTCCTTGACCCTCAACCATAAGACTTCCTCCTCTCACTCTGAGCTGCTTTCCTTGCTTCCTATTTCCCTGAGAAAACAGGCCCTCAGAATTCAGCTTGCTCACACTCTACCACCATGTCCCCTCTTATAGCTGTGCCTGTGTATCCTGCCTGCTTCCTGTGCTGCTCACCACCCAAGTCTGTCTGCAGCTTGCGTGTCCATCCCACAGTCTCAGTGCCTTTGAGCAGCATTTTCCCCTCCCTCCTGAATCGTCATGCCTCCCCTGCCCTGGATCACTGTCACCAGTGTATGGATACATGGCAATGTCTCCCATCTTAACCCTCCACCCCCATTCAGTTGCCCTATTTTCCCTTTACCATTAAAACTCCCCTCTTTACCCACTTTCTCTCCTCTGCTTTCTCTTGATGTCTCTCCACTTGGACTTTGATCCCCATTACTGCTGAAGCAGCTATAATCAGGTTCACCAATAGTCCTTCTGTGGCAGCGGAATATGATCCTTTGTCTTACAATTGCTGATAGGTTATATCAGCAGTATTTGACACACAGAATTGACACCCTCCTTCTTGCCAGCACTCACATCACTTGGCTTCCTTGTGCTCCACTGCTGCTGGCCCTTATTTCCTTTACTTTTCCTTCCTCATCTCCTTGACCTTCCTTGTTTCATCTCCCAGGACTCAGTCTCTGACTTTTCTAATGACATCTACTCCCTTCATGACCTCATGCCTCTCACAGCTTTATTAACAACTGGATGCTGGGGGCTCCCAGTTTTATACCACAGCCAGATCTCTTCCTTGAACCCCACACTGTTTACCTTGAAGATAGTACAGGCTCAGCTTCAAAGTATCACAAAAAAACAGTGTGATATGAAGTTATGTTTAAGCTGTAGTCTACTTAGTGTGCAGTAGCATAATGTCTAAAAACAGTATACATGTCTTAATAAAAATACTTTATTGCTAAAAAATACTACCCGCCATCTGAAACTTCATTGAGAAAATAGCACCTATCGGCTTGCTGGATGCAGAGTTGCTACAAAACTTCAATTTGTTAAAAGACAACAACAAAAAAACTTGTCTGCTAAGTGTGAAAAGCAAAGTCCAATACAACGAGTCATGTCTGTATCTAGGTCCCCACTGTGTGATAGTAGGTATCAGCCAATAGGCATTTCAGACTTTAATGTGTCAGAAACTGAATTTCTGAACTTTCTTTCCTAACCTGGATCCTCTTCAGATCTTCTCCATGAAAAGAAAGAACTCGAAGTCATCTTAGTCAGGCCCCAAACTCGGAAGTCCTTTTCCTCGTCTAATTCACTTCCAGCCCATCAGTCAGTCCTGTTTGCTCTGCCTTCAAAGTGTACCTCTGTCCAGACTCATCTCACCCCATTAACAACTGGTTCAAGACACCACCACTCCTCACCTGGATGATCACAGTAGCCTTCAAGGCCTCCCTGCTCCCACTCCGACCCCACTGAAATTCTCCATCCAGTAGTCAGAGATTATTCTAGAACATAAGTCAGACCCTGTCATGTTAAGAATACTTTCTCTCAGAGAAAAAGCCACTTTCTTGCAGAGGCTTTTAAGGCCCTAATGTCCCTCCCACCTCTGTGACCTCACCTGGCATCTCCCCTCACTCCATAACAACCCTGGTGCTCTTCCTGGTGCCTGCCAAACATACGCTCACCTCAGGACCTTTGTACTTGCTCTTCCTTCTGCTTGCAATGCCTTTTCTCCCAGTCATTTTTGGTGGGTCGTCTCCTTGTTTTTCTTGAGTGTCTCTTCAAATGCCACCCAAGAAGGCCTCCTTGAATACTCTACGTAAAAAAGCAAATGCCTACCCTCTGTCTCTCTACCTTAAAAAAAATATTTCCTTGGGCTGTCTCCTGCGATTAGAATGTCCCCAGAATATATAGGACAGTGCCTGTACTTAATAAAACAGCCACAATATTTCTCAAAAGAATAAATGATTTTGAGATTGTATTTTGAAATTTAAAGTAAAACTTTACAGATTCTTAAAGCTCATTATGTAGCTAAATAGAGTCATGTAGATTAAATCACGATAAGTTACCTTACGTGACAATTAGTCATCCAGATTTATACACATGTAGACCAGGGTCTGGAGTGATCCATCTGCAAACTTGAATGCGTGTGTTTCAAGTGGCGTTGAGGAAATGAGATTGAAAATCTTGTTAACAGGGCTTGTTTATTGGTTTGAATCTGGTGGCTCTGCACCTGCATATTCATGCAGCTGACAGCTCCTTTGTCTGCCTGGAGGCCATCCTGTGCCTGAGCGGGACTTTTATACCCGCTGGAAAAAAAAAAAAGCTGTAGTGGTTATTCACAATAGGCAAGGTAAGTGTCCTAGATTATCATTTCTTTCTGTTTGAACTGTCCCTGGAAAGCTGAGTAGGAAACTGAACAGGGGATTCTACAACTGTACACATTATTGCAGGATTTTTCCCTCACTTGCCTTCAAACAAAGTTGCTTGCTTGAAAAGTGACCTAGAAGTGAACTTGTGGTGACATTTAAATTATACAAATTGAGAGAGGCAAATGGTGCACTTTTGCATGTATTGGAATTATTTATCTCTCTGTGTTTGCTTTAGGCAAGCGTGACGAGGAGGAAAGAGCACTGGCTTTGAAGTCAGACAGCCCTGTTTGGAAGAACTGTCACTAGCTGGGAGAGGTGACCTTGGGCAAGTGCACTGGCCTCTCATTTTCTACCCCCCTCCCCCCATTAAATGGGGCTAATAACGCTGACCTGCAGAGTAGCTTAGTGCCCAGCACACAGATACTCCATGTTGGGGAGAATTGCCACGTTGCTATTTCATGAAGAAAAGCTAGTCATACTACCACAGAGAGAGAAAACTTAGGATGAGAGGTTATCTCACATCCAATGTTGGGCCGTAGAGCCAGGCCTTTTCCCAGCACTCAGGCATTCCCACTGCTTGGCAATTCTCTCTTCTTGACCTGACAGTGCCACCAACATAGCCCAGAAATATTTTTGGACACATGGACGCACTCACTTGTTATTTTTCAACAATCCTTCCCTTCCCATTCCCTTTCCTGAGGTGCCTTGTCCTTGGACGCAGCTAACCTTTAGCATATAGCCTGTCAATGTTTCTTTTACGTGACCCCTTTCTTCTTGCTGTACTTTTTCTCAATTAGGACTGAGTTCACAACAGAACAATTTAAATTTTCCTTTTGTAAGAAGAAGGTCATCCCTTTTTTTATTCTCTGACATAACTTGCTTTAAAAAGGGGTGGGGGTGGTGGAATGAATGGATACAGAGGCAGATATATGGGCGGCTTAAATGAAAACAATCTTTGGGAAGAAAAATCTTACAAAGACAGGTTTTGCAGTTTGAATTGTCTAGAGACGTGCCCAGGTTTCCTTACTGGTGCTGATTAATGCCCGGCCATTAATCTGTAGATCAGGTGAGCAGCTCTTCCTCCTGCTGCTTTAGCAAATACACATCTTACAGACCAGCAGTCCAGGCAGCAGATCAGGTGGAGGTGTAGCTGCTCTGGACTCAGCCCCTTCGGCCACCAGGTGTCAGCAGAGCCTGCTGGGCCTGGAAGACTCCCAGGAGAGATAGCCATTTGTCAATGACTGTGCTAAATGAGGAGGTTTGTCCACCTGTCAAGTTGGCCTTGGAGTCCTTTAGGTGAAAGTTAAACCCTTCGGCCTGCCAACAGTATAGAATGTTATACTTGTGATCATGTGGTTGCTATCGCTTAAATTTTTGATCGATTTCAAAAGTCAATGCCTAATTATTTCAAAGCCAATACCTGATGTCAGTTAGACCTCTATGATCTCATTTATTTCTAAAGCAAATGCCAATAACACATTTACGCTTCACAAAATGCCTCTTCTTATTTGCAAAGGATTATTTTTTTAAAGCTGAGGATTGAAAGGTGACAAGCAAGTTTTAATAGAACATTTCCAAGTACACTTCATCATATCTGCCTTCCTTTGTCTGAGGGGAGACGCTTCAGCACATTCCTTCCCACACCAGCAGCAGAGAATACAGCCTGCTCTGTGGAAGGGCTGGGAGCTGCTTTTTGCATGTCAAAGGTGTTTCTTAAAGCAGCATCCAGAGCTTAGGGAGTAGAGTGACTCCCATCTTACCAGGGAGGACTTTGCAGGAGGTGGTCTCTTCCCTTCTGAAGACTGGTCTCATGCAGGATTAGGTCATTATATAGGCTCTTTAGATACTTTACAAGAAAACCCTGTGTTTGTTTCTAGATCATCTTTAAAATTGAGAAAGATCATTATAAGGTCGTGAACAGAAATAAAAACCAGTTTGCCACAGTACAGAACTGTCTCTCAGGGTTCCCTGCAGAGTTCTGCTCAGGTCTGGCCGTTAGAAGAAAACTATTTGGGTAGGGGGCTGAATTGGCATTAGGGCCTCAGAGTTGGTCTGAGGTGGCAGGGTTTAGTTTTTAGCTTTGGGGACTCTATCAGTATTTAATTTCAGTCCCCAGTCCTGCCAGTGACACTCAGCTCCTTAAGATACACTCCCCAGCCTGCGATGCTGAGGAGAGGCTTGGTCAAGTATAAGATGAAACATGAAGCTGGAAAGACAGAGGAAAAGCCAGAAGACATTTTTTTTCAGGTAGGAGTTATTCCAACCCCTCCCCAGATTTCCTTTTTCACCTTCTTAAAGCCCTGGACTGAATAGAACTCCCTGACATAGTGAGCATTCAATGTTCTTGGGTCTCCATGTTTGATACAAATGCGTTGGAATCTGTTGTGTCAAGGTCCTGGTCACTAGCCTTCCTTGAGTTCTCCATATCCAGGGGACAGAAGTTTGCCGAGATGGAAATCTATAAGTAGTTCTCTGTATCTTCCCCCCATTTCCTTTCAAGGTAGTCGACTTTTGTGACCTAGTCCAGGGGTTTCTAATAGGGTTGAACGTGGAAGCAGCTTAAAAACAAATTATTTCAATCTTTTCTGATATTTTTATTTTTTTTATTTTTCACATTAAAATAAACTCTCATGTAAAGGTTCCCCATTCCTCATATGTGTTTGTGTGTGTGTGTGTGTGTGTGTGTGTGTGTGTGTGAACACACTCTGCCCCCCACCGAGTCACCAAGTGTTCTTCACCATTGTCCAGTGTCTTCCCTGATTTTTGGAGAAGATTTTGTGTAATGGCTTGAGGTCAAGAGAAAGGAGGGAAGGGCTGGAACCTGGAGTGATTCCCCAAGGCTGAGACAGTATATAGGCCAACAGGTTCTACCACTAGCAGGTGTCTGCATTCCAGGAAGAAGACCTGGTCAGAGAAAAATATCTCCCCTCTAAGAGGTGAGCATTCCCACTCTACCCAAGACCCCAGGCCTCCATTGGGCATGAGAACAGCCAGTTTGCTTGGCCTCTCAGGTCCACATGAATTGCAGATGGGCATTCTGGGAAAGCCAATGTGAACTAAAGACTTAAGAATCTTCTGGAATAGTTTGCTCCAGGGCCTTTGCATAACCCTGAGGTAGAAAATAAGGAACCGTAATAATCACTGAGATTGAATTTCAAACCACATGGAGATTTAGAATCAGACCTAAGAAAATAAACAAATATGGAGTTTCTTTCACATGTGTGTGTAATTGAAAATTCATATACATTATACAAGGTTGGGCCAACCTAATATTTAATAAAGGAAATTGGAACCTCTTGGTTTCAGTTGCCAACCAAAAAGATACTTTCTTTAAAGTGGAGACCAAATTGAAATTCTGTTCCCAGGTTATCACAAGAATCCATCTCTTCATTTTGGAGAATTGAAATGCATATTTTATGTTTCCTTTGAGCCAGATATCGAACTTTCTGGATTGTTTCTCCAAGATCTTACTCTTTTGTATTCTGGTTTCCCTTTTTGGGAAATTTACTGTTTCTTTTCCTACTGATTTTTAACTATCTCCATATTATACTTTCAATTTCTAATTCTCTCTTTTCTATAGCATCCACTTCTATTTTATGGGTATAATATCTTCTCTTTTATCTCTAAATATATTATTTGTAGTTGTATTTAAGTGTTCCTGCTGTTGCTCATGCCTCTTTTCTCTGGGTTCCTTTCCCAGTTGACTGCTTGTTGTCTTTCTGACATGGTAGAGGCTTTCCTCAGACATTTCTTCGTTTCTATTTAAGCTTGAGGTGCTGAAAAGTATTACCTGCTTAGAAGTGTCCTGTGCTGGGGTGGGAGCTGTCCCCCACAGTGTCCAGGTTTTTAATCCAGAGAACAAATCTCCAGGCGCCTCCCTTTGAACACCTGAGGCTCCCAGGATTCGAAAGAGTAGTTAAGCCAGCTTCCTGGGGTATCACTTTCTGTCAGCTGTCAGTTGACTCTTCCTCAGCCCTATTTTGGCAGTTACATCTCCTTTATCCACTTTCCACCTTCCCGAATGAACTCCTTTGTAGCTTTTCTCTTGGGGTCTTTGTCTTCCTCCCTTGACTCTCCTTTTAGTGGTGTTTCCAGAGGAGATGATGGAATGATTATGGTCAGTCTGTCAGGTTTAACTGGAAATCTGCCTGTTTTCTTCCTTTTTAAAAATTCATGTATCATTTACATAGAATAAAAGGCAAAGATCTAAACGTTCAGTTCTATGCATTTTGACAAGTATGTGATCTACATCACAAGATGCATCTTTGCAGAACATACCCTTCATCCCAGGAGCCCCTTCCCCACCCCTTCTCAGTCCCTTCCCTGCCTGTCCGCCATCAAATAGGCACTGCTGATTTCTGTCATCATCAGTGAGTTTGGGGCCTTTATTTTTTTAATATTTGAGGAAAACACACACACACATGGTTCAAATTACTCTCCCACCTTATCTAACTGAAGAACAACTCTTACATGAAGTTGGAATTTAAGCAAGGGCAATAATACTGTTTTATGTAAAAAATACAGGATTTTGTCCAAATTTTCTTCTTCAGTTTTCTAGAGAAGCTTTTTTTCAGAAGTCATTTCTGTGTAACTACCAAAACTCAGTCCCATATTTAGTTAAAAACACAAGTGACCAAAACCCTTCATGTCTTTGAACAGCCTTCATCCTGTTCCCAGGACAGATCTTCGCAATCACGCTCCCTTTGGTTCTTCTGAACAAAACCAAATTTCCCTTATTTTCAAGCGTATATCAGACCTCTTGTCAAGAAATCTCTAGGGTGCATCCTGGTGGCCTAATGGTCCATCATGTCCTGGGAGCAGTCCCACATACATCCCGAGGTCCTGGGTTCATGTCCTGGGGTGGGAGGTGAGGGGGGCAACAACCAATGTGAACCTCTATATTAAAAAAATGCTTCTTCCTCCTCTCTCTTCCTGTCTGCATATTCACCTTCATTCTTGCCTGCAACTTCCCTTTGTAGAAGAAAAAGAATAAGAAACCTCTAGCCTCTCAGGTGGAGTGTAGAGCCTACTTATAACCAACCGTCACATGACCTTTGTAAGGAAAGTAGGAGGGACCTTAAAGGCAGAAGGGAGGTTCTTTCTACTCACCGGGTGAGTGTACTAGAAACTTTCCTGCTTGCAGCTAGAGCAATAGCCTTCTCTGAGTTTCACTGCTTTTAAAATCTGCTGAAGACGAGGCACTTCAGAATTCTGGAATTAACATCTCCCAGAACACTGTCCCCTTCTCTCTCCACCACTCCTGCCCTGGTGTGGACTTTCCTCATTTCTCACCTTGCTCATCAAGACAGTCCTGTCTGGCGTCCTTACCTGCGGATTCTCATCCATCAGATCCATCCATCATGCTTTACTGCCTGAGGGACCTTTGGAAAATGCAAGTCTAAGTCCTTCCCTATTTAAAACCACTGGCAGGTCTGTTTCCTCAAGATCAGTGGATACTCTAGCATTGCGGGGGTGGGGGGTGGTAGGAGGGACTTTTGGTTTAATCTCTAGTCAATCTCCAACCTTTCTCTTTCTATGTGATTTGGGACCCCTACCCCCAGACTTCCACTTTTCTCTCCGGACACACCACGATGTCAGACATCACAGTTCTCACTGACTGTTTTTTGGACTGCTCTGCCTCCTCTACACCAGACTGGCATTCATTTTGGGAGACACAGCTCTAAGATCTTTTCTGGCCCACCTCTCCCACCATTTCATGACCTGTAGACTCAGTTATGCTCTCCTTCGTGTCCCCACCTTATTAGAGCACCTGCAAGCCATGGTTTTGTTTTTTTTTCTGTTGCTCTTCCCCACCAGATGGGGCGTTCCCTGAGTTTGGGGACTGAGTTTTATTCACTGCTGCAGCCCCACTGCCTGGCACATCTCAGAACTTGATAAGTATATAGATCCTTTTATTGATGGATAAAGTATGGATTCATTTACCCTATTGCACCCTATGTGCCACTAAAAGTTACAGGGCTTTCTGGAACTTATATTAAGAAATTCAGATACCAGCAATAATATCCAGATAACTCAGCTGGTGCCCAATTTGCCTGATGAGATTACCTATGCTTCACAGTTCAGACCACAATTTCTGTTCCTTTTATATTCTTTCCAGGCCCCAACACAGTGTTGGATATGCACTATCTGTTTAAAATGTATTTGTTGACTTGAGTTGACTTGGGATACAAAAGACAGAGAAAATGTAATCCCTGCCATGGAGACCCGGACACCTAAAAGACAGGCAGACAGGGCAGACCCTGTGGGGAAGGAGACCCATTAAAACCAATTATGAGATTTTCTTCCCAAGTCCCCAAGGATCCTGCACATCTCTCCAAAGAAGCCCTGCCACATTGCTCGACCCTGATGAAGGTCTTCCTGCAAGTGATTTGTTGCAGTAAAAATAAGGAAGGAATTTCGAATCAGTTAAGGTCACTTTGTACTGAGACTATGGCACTCTATCATGTTAAATAAAATGTCGTTTGCTAGTTATTGTGCCATTCTTTTCTTATGATTTTATGCACATTAAAGAACTTTCTTATATGTGTATAGAGAGAAGAATTTTATTTAAATAAATGATTTTTAAAAATTTAGTAAGAGCATACAAACAAATGTAAATACGGAAACCTGAGAAGGAAATTATGAGTTGTGATTTTAATGGGGATTGTGGTGAACTTTTTGTGTACAAATGCTTTTGTCTGATATTTTCTGCACCCCGGGACACAGATATTAAGTCCCCTCCTTGCAGATGAGAAAAGTGAAGCTCAGACATATGATTGAATAATTTGAATGAAGTCTCTACAGACTCAAACATTTAGAGGTTTTTCACAGTGTGCTGCTGATGGATATTCAAATCTCAATTCATGTGAAATTCAGGGTTAAATCCTTTAGAAATTTGTCAACCATACGATTCTGTTGGCAAAAACCTGTGATATATTTCTTTATCTGTTACATGTATTTGTTTTAAACATGAAAAAAATGTTAGTTCTAATTGCAAAAAATTAAAAACGATGCATAGAGCATAAAATCAACACCAGACAGTATATACCACCATTTCCACATGGTGACAGTATGAGAAAACCTGGAACAGAATTTTCTGGGTGGAGGTAATTTGAAAATATGTACCTAAATCATATTACACATAGACAATGACCCATGGAGGTCTCTGGGGACTCCATGAACCTAGTGACACAGTGACAGAGTGCTTAAGAGCAGGAGCTCTGGGTCTTATGACTACAGGCAGTTGACTTTGAGCCCCAGTTTCTGCATCTTTAGAGTAAGACTAATGCGCTTAATGCATGGAGTGATGGAGGATCGTGAGGATTAAATATCAGGATGTCTGCTAAGTGGTTAGCCCGGGGCCTGCCCATCGTCTAGCTCAGCTAGGAATAGGTAGCTCTTGTCATTGACTGAGAATGACACTCTGCCTGGTTAGTCATGCTGCTCTCCTGGTTATGAAGACTGACAGGATGTGGATAAACAGAAGATGGGTGCTGGTTAATCATGGAAGTCTTCTGGGAACTCAGTGTGGATGGAAGGCAAGAAGTGGCTGGGAGAACCATGAGCATGACATCTGAAATCACTCCACATCATAGGAGAGCAGGATGAGAAGCTAGGTTCTCTCAGGGGGCCCACACCGAATGTCTTAGCTGTATTCCTGAATGTCTTTGCTCATTTCAGCCCGCAGTCACGTAGGGCCTGTGTTCCACACTTGCTGAGATGTCTGTTTCCAAGGTTCGGTGCCACTGTCGAAGCCCAATTTCTGATACCTGGATTGAATAATATGGCACTTAGAAGTGGAAAAGTCCTCCAATCTCAGTCTCTTTAAGTATTGTAAAACACAAATGGGACATGGGGAAGAGAAAGGGGGAGAAATAGGAACAGGAGGGAGAAACGATAGGACAGACTGGAGAGAGTACAACGCCTGGATTGAATGTTGGGAGAAGCAGTTGTAGCACTGGGGTCTGGCCTGAAGCATCTGCAGTCAGCCATGTTATATAAATCAGAGACTAAGCCGGCAGGAGCACGTGAATAAAGGCTGCAGTGTTAAATCCCTGCACACCGTCCTGCCCTCCACCTGCTGTGCTGCCTTTGGTCCCACCAACTGCTCTGTAGTCTTAAGCCCTGAGGGAGATGTTCACCAGCATCTTTCCAAGGATCCTGGGCCCCTTCCCAGGTGCAGAGGGGTCACTAGAGTCACGCTGAACTGAGAACAACTCAGCTAAGATGGCCAGCTTTCCCAGATCCTCTTGTGCCACAAAGAGAGACCCTCAGAAGTAGACACTCTTTCAGAGGGACTTAGAAGAATTCTCCCAAGGGCAAGAGTGTCATTTCTTACCTCAGCCCAGAGATTTTAAAAGAGTGAAATGAGCATTTTGTGATTCTGGACTTAATACTTTCACTCTGTTCCTCATTTCATCACATCCCTCTATGCTATGAAATTTGGATTATTTTTTAATCTTCCCTTCCCATTTTTGTTGTTCTGGTGTTGAACTGATTATGCAGCACTCTCTGTTGATGTTTCTGTGGCATCTTCCCTCCAGGGACAGAGCTCTGCTTTCTAAACACCCCCCTTAATCCTCTTATAGATGGAGGCTGGACCGGGGTGCTCACCCCATCCATCAGGGCCCTGCGAGACTGACACTTGACAGGGCTTATAACCTGGGCCACACAGAACAGGAGGGTCAGAGGTGCCAAGATCCCAAGTCCACTGGCCTCCCCTCCGGCCATCCATTCCAGCTGACACTGAAGGTTAAGAGAATAAATACATGAAAATAAGCCAGCTCTGCCTGTGAAAGAGAATGGAAGGCAAGTTGGCTGTAGGCTGTCACCTGGAATCACCTACTGGCAGATTCTGTGTCACCAGACAGAGGACAGAGAGGAGGCTCGGTGAGTGACAGTCCTACTGGCAGCACCTTATACTGAGAAGCTTCAATTCAAAGTGAAAACAGATTCTCTGTGGCGGCACCAATCTATCAGTGTAAGATGCTTCACTTGCAGCACCGCTGTTTGTGATAATAGATCAGCACAGCAATGTCTGGTTTCATTTTTCATTTATCTGTGCTACTCAGGATCCCTCTCCCTTTCCCAACTTTTTTTTTTTTTTTTACATTATTGGTCTTTCCAGAAATTTCCAGAGCACGTGCAGTTGTCTCCTAGATTACCTGGAGATGATTTCAGGTGGAAGCACAGTGTGGAAGTGATTGCTCTGGTGTTCCTTCTCTCCCTGTCTCCTGGGTGAGTGGAGGAGAGGGGCCTCAGCCAATGCTGGTATGTCCTTAAGGGATCCTTAACCTTAGCTTTTCCTCTTTGTTTATAGTTTTACAGAGAAACCAGAAACATGCCATGAAGCATTTTAGCAGATGCATATCTAGCTAGACTTTAGGAACATCAGTTTGTTTAATTTTTGTTTTAAGATTTTATGGCAAAAGACCCTGGTTTTCCTTTTCGGTGAAGTGTTTGTTTAGCAGCAACTAACTAGTGCGCCCTCGGGGATCAAACGCTGTACGAAGAGCCGCTCCTGTGATTCTCATAATCTAACTATAAATCTCAGTAAAAAGATCTAGAACCACCCTTGTTTTAACGATGGGGAAACTGACGACTGAGACAGTTAAATCAGGTTAGAAAGTGGCAGAAGCAGTGAGGAGAAACAGCATGGCTCCAGGACTTTGAGTTCCTAATTTCTGGGTCATGCTGTCTCTGCACAACACACACTTTAAAAAGCATGCATTCAAGAAAAAGGTGATTTGATGAGAAGAAAACATTGATATAAAGAAAAGAAGGTTTGAGCATTATTTGGAAGTGGCAGGAATAGTGAAGGTGAAAAAAATGAGTGCAGTGTGGCTACCCCGACTCAGAGAATGAATTAGTGTCCAGCCCATGAAGCACTTGACACACTCCACCAAAGAATTCCTGCGGTTTCCGGTGAAGCCGTTTGCAGGTTGATGCTGTGATAGAGACATCCTGCAGGAGGGAGTATTTGTAATAATATGAACATGCAACCCACTTACATGCGTACACTGCAGCTTTCGCTGCCATCGGGTTCCAGGAGCTGAGCCACTGTGCACTGGCATCACCAGGCATCAGCATGGCTCATGTCCATCAGTTGTTACTGCAGCCTATCTGGTGGCTTTCATCCCTGCTGCTGGGGGGGCTGTGTGGGGGGAGCCGAGCCCAGGAGAGAATCCGTCCAGGGTTACTCTGCTGCCAAGGGCAAAGCTGAAGCCCACTCCATTCCGCATCGAAGCCCTTTCCCACCGCATTGCGCTGTCAGTCACTTGTTATTGAGAAGTGAACTCAATGCTCCCACTTTCTCTTCAATCAAAACAAAACAAAACAAAACAAAAAGCTGTTGGGTCTGAACATGACTCTGGAGCATGAGTCTCAGACTCTGGGATTTAAACAATAGATAATTTAATTCTTAGAGATTGATTTGGAATTATCAGCTCTTTATTTCACATTCAAAACAAAACAATCCTTCCCTAAACAATAACAGAGTCCAACAACCATCTGCCATCGTTGTCAAAGCATAAACGAAGGAACGTCCTAGGAATAGAGAGTGAACTCACTGCGACCTGTGTTGCACATGTCTATTGTATTTTTAAAGACAAACTAGAGCTTCTTTATGGAACTGAACTGCCAGTGTTGGGGGCCAGCTTGTCTGTTGTTTGTCTCTTTTGGCTCAATTACCTTAATTTAAAATGACCCTGGCACTGGTTTTTCTGCGTGTGGGTTGTCTTGACTCCTACTTTCTGCAGATTTTTAAAAAGGGACCACACTCAGCAGCACCTCCAGTGACATGAGTCCTAGAGGTTGTGGGCGAGGAGAGGGCTGTGGTGGTGTCCGATCGGTCATTCTCTGCTCGCCACTGGAGCAGGGTGTGTGGCCTCCAGAAGCTACATCTGCTTGATGAGTGATGGGTGAGTGGAGGAATGGAAGGGAGAAGTGCCTCTTTAAAGTTTTTATCCTTTCTGTGAAGAACTTCATAAAAAGCTGATGTGTAAATTATAAAACATAATAATGAGAAGTTCGTTGTTAACCAACTACACAACTTATGAATGAAGATTGTGTATATCTCTCTCCCACCCTCCCGCTTCCCTAGAAACACAAACCATTCTGAATTTTGGGTTTATCATTCTCAGGCTTTTTTAAAGAAGTATACTTTTAAAATCACTTATGTAATTAATCTTAAACAATAGTGTTTAGTTTTTGCCCACTTCTGTGCATTGTGAAAATGGTGTCATACAGTACACAGTCTATCCTCAATTTTATTTACTTCCCTTGCGTCCATAAAACAGTTTCAAAAATTATATCTGCATGCATCCCCAAACAACACATTGTTGCTTGCTTTCTGAAGTGTGTTAAAAGGGTATCAGCTTATTTTTTCTTGCTCCTTGCTTTTTTTCACAATATATGATGTTACTCGGTTTCACTGGGGTTCATTTTCATCGCTGAATAACAGGTCACTATCTGAGTATACAATTTATTCCTGCATTCCCTTGTCGATGGAATTTGGGTTGTTTCTAGTTGCAGCAATTAGGAACAATTCTGCTATGAACATTCTTTTCTTTAAAAAAAAATTAGTTGCTAAAAAGGCATTATGCAAACACATAAACATGTAGAAGGATAAAATGTTAACTCATTAAAAGGTGAACACTTTCAAACATCCCATGGAAAGGAGACTGAGTCTGACCCCATAAATCTGCCACATTCTCTTTTCCAAACATGATGCCTTTCCTCCTCCAGCTTGATTTCTGTGCTAATCACTGCTTCAGTTTCCTTTGCTTAAGCATCACCATTCCTAAGCACTACAACTTAGCTTTTCCTGTTTTTTTCTTTTCTTTTTAAAAATATCTTTTAGGTCTCCTTTATCTGCAGGCTTCCTTTCCACCTCCCCTCCCTTCTGACATTTGGAGACACTGGGCTATAGTTTCATCTGTGTTTCTCTGATTTGTTTTTGTTCTCAACATGATTTTTGCTCCTTATTTTTTCTCTGACTAGCAGTACAGGATTTGACTTCAATCCTTTTCTGTTACTTATGTTTACATGATTTAAGACTTTCTGAACTTTTAGAAATGAGATATAATTTGAGAATTTGAATTTCACACCGTAAGAGCATCTTCTATGGTTATGGTTGAGTATAAAGAATTATGGCACCTCACTTCCTGGGGTCTTCCAACTCTGTTCTTCCCTGCTTGTGCCTGTTTCTTTTTTCCTTTCTCTATTTTCCTGTTCCACTTGGAGGCCCTCAGCAGGGCTCGGTCCAGGCTGAGTCTGGGCTAGTCAGTGCGGAGGACTGTGTGAGCTCAGACTCCACACCCACTTGCCGTGGGAGCAGGCAGACCCCCCCCCGCCCTGATCAGGTGCCTGCACACAGCTTCCTCCTCTCCCTCTGACACCATTACTGGGACACTCAGGTCTTGTACATGTGTCTCTACCCATTGGGTTTTAGGGTCATTTCATTTGTGGTAGCTTTGCCCACGGGTTTTCAATTTGTATCTTTATGGGGGATTTGAAGAGATTAAACAGTTACCTGCCCTAAATTGCTGACTTTCTGGAATCCTATGAATATTTTTATAGATGTTTAGTATATATGAAAATTTTTTAAATAGAATTGACCCTTGAACAACAAGGGGTTTGGGGCATCAATCTCTGGTGCAGTCAGAATCCAAGCATAGCTTTTCATGTCCCCCAGACTTAACCTTAGTCCACCCTTGGTGTTCCGGGGAGTGGTAGTTTTAGGGCCCCCTTTCTCCTCATGGATACCCAAAGCCAGGATGCTCAGGCTGGCCCTCCATATCTGTAGGTTCCAAATCTGTTATTCCATTGAATGACATCTGACTTTCAATCTGTGAATATGGACCCAACAGGTAGAAAAATAATTCTCCTAAGTGGATCTGTGCAGTTTGAACCCATGATGTACAACGATCAACTATATACTTAGGGAGAATTCACAGACTTTTTGGATGTGCATATATTTGACATTACAAGATAGTGCTAAATTGTTTCCTGAAACTATATCAATTTATGCTGTCATCAGAATATGAAAGTCCCCATAGAGCTGCATGCTTGCTACTACTTGTCAGACTTCTTAATTTTCTGTATCAGCTAGATGGCAATGATTCTCTTTGTTGACTTCATTTGCATTTTCCTGAATTGCTAATGAGGTCGAGCATTTTCATATGTTTCCCCCCCATCCTACTAATGAATTGCTTGTTCACGTCTTCTGTCCAGTTTTCTTTTATATTATTTGTCATTTTTTGAGAATTGGTTTTAGTTCTTAGAAAACGTTTTTATTTTTTTCCACATTATAGTGCCTTTTGATAAACGGGAGTTCTTAATATTTTGAGGTAAAATTCATATAAATTCACCATTTTAGCATGCGTAGCTTAGTGACTTAAAATTTTAATGTAGCTGAATATATCATTTTCTGTTACATTTATTGCCTTTTGTCTTGTGATGGTGTCTTCTCTGTTCCTTTGCTGTAAAGATGTTCTATACTTTCTCCTATAAATGTTCAAAGTTTCCCTTTAAAATTTAAGTCATGGCATGTCCTGGTAGAGTAGCAATTGGGTTTGCTTCCACCAGCTGAGGGCACTCCACATACATCCCAAGGGCCTGGTTTCACATCCCCGGTCCAGGGGATTGACCAAGACACACAACTAAAATACAAATGAATTAAATGATTCCTCCTCTCCCTGCTTGCTTGCCTGCTCACCTTCATTCTGGTCTGTACCTTTTCTTTAAAAAAAATTATGTCTTTATCTGAAATTGTTTTCAGTAAATAGTGTGAGGTGGGAGTGTTGACATATGTGTAATTAGTTATCTAAGTATCATTTATTGGCTTTTACCTCCTTTTCTTATTAATCTGCAGTGCATCTTCTGCCATAAAAATATTTTATGTACTCTAAGAAACTATCTAGGTGAGATGCAAAATAATTTTGGTTTAGCTAATAAGAAAAATTACTGTTAAATAACAGATGACACAATGTTTTCTTATCATATAACATGCTAATTTATATTTATTTAAAGAGCATTTTTTATATATCACTCCTGTGAATTCATGTAAGGAAAACATATCAGAATTAAATTGATTAAATTATTCCTAACATTTCTTTACATTTACTTCTGAACTTTTTTTTTCTTTTAATCGAGGTATAATTCACATACCATAACATTTACCCCTTACAATATACTGCTCTTTGGAACATTATAAATTTATGTGGCCATCATTATTATTCAAATCTAGAACATTTTCATCACCTCAAAAAGAAATGTTACACAAGTTTTCAGTCACTCCCCTTTCCACTTCCTCAGCCTATGAAAGCAATTCATCTGCTTTCTATTCACTTGCCTGTTCTGTGTTTAATCTAAGTGGAACCATATACTATTGTTGTCTTTCGTGTCTGGCTTCTTTCACTCAGATATTCCACTGTCCATCCATGTTGTAGCATGTACTTCATTCCTTTTCACGACTGAATAGTATTTCACTGGATGAATAGACTGTATTTAGTTTATTCAGTTATTAGTAGATGGACATTTTGAGCGATTTCTACTTTTTTACTATTATGAATAATACTGTCGTGAACATCCATGAACACATTTATAGAAAAAATTTAGATTTTCAGCTCTGCTGAGCACATACCTAGGAGAGGAATTGCTGGGCTATATGGCAACTCTTAAGTTTAACTTCTTGAAATATTTACTGCAAAACACCATTTTACATTCCAGAAATGTTGAGGGTTCCAATTTCTTGCCAGTGAAAATATGAGCTATAGGTTTTTTCCTTTATTATGTTGAAGAAGTGCCTTCTATTCCTAATTTGTTGAGTATTTTTTTTTAATCATGAAAGGGTGTTGAGTTTTGTCAGATTTCTTTTGCATCTAGTGAGATGATTATGTGATTTTTGTTCTTGATACTATTAATATGGTATATTGCATTGATTTCCTTCATGGTCATGATGTATAACTTTGTTATGTATTACTGGATTTAGTTTTCTAGTATTTTATTGAGGATTTGTGTGTGTGCGCATGTGTTGTATGTGTGCTTATATTCATAAAGGATATTGGTTTGCAGTTTTCTTGTGCTATCTTTGTCTGGTTTTGGTATCAGTATACTAGCTGCATAGAATTGGTTGGGAGGTGTTTTAGTTTACTGAACTACCATAGCAAAGTACTACAACCTAGGTGGATTAAACGATAGTCATATTGGATTAGGATACACCATAATGACCTCACTTTAATTCACTGCCTCTGTAAAGATCCTATCCTCAAATAAGGCCACATTCTGAAGCACTGAGGGCTAGAACGTCAACATGAATTTTGGGAGTATTATATTTTCTATATCGTGGAATAGTTTGTAAAGGACTATTGTTATTCTTTTTTCTTTAAATGTTGGGTAGAAGGGCTTTTTTTTATTGGAATTTTTTTAAATCACTAATTCAATTGTTTTGCTTAGTATAGGTCCATTTAAATTTTGTTCCTTGTTGACTTGGTATCAGTGGTTTGTGACCTTTGAATTTGTAGATGGCTACACGTTTGTTGGCATATAATTGCTCACAGTATTCCCTTATACTTCTTTTTATTTCTGAGTTGCTAGTAATTTCCCACTTTCCTTTCTGATTTGAATAATTTAAAGCTTCTCTTCTTGGTCAGACTAGGTTTATTAACTTTGTTGCTCTTTACAGAGAATCAACTTTTGGTTTTATTGATTCTCTGTATTGTTTTTCTTATTTTTCTTAGTCTCTAATTTTCTTTATTCTGCTTTTTTAGCATTCTGTTCTTTTCTAGTTTCTTAGGTTATTGATTTGAGATATTTCTTCTTTTTTAATATAGGTATTTATAGCTGTAATTTTCTTTTAAGCACTACACTACTTATATCCCTTAAGTTTTCGTATGTTGTGATTTTGTTTTCATTCATGACAAACTAGTGTCTAATTTTCCTTGTTATTTTGTCTTGAACCCATTGACATGTTGTTTAATATACACATATTTGTGAATTACCCAAATTTATTTCTTTAATGGATCTCTAATTTTATCCCACTGTGGTAGGAGAGCATACTTTGTATGATTTCAGTCTTTTAAAATTTATTGGGATATGCTCTGTAGTATAATGTATGATCTATCCTAGAGAATGTTACACATCTATTTAAAAAGAATGTGTATTGTACTGTTATTTGATAGATTGCTCTCTAAATATGTGGTATATCTAGTTGGTATATAATTTTGTTCAAATCTGTTTCCTTGTGATCTTTTATAAAGATTTTTAACCTATCATTGAAAATGCTTATTGAAATACTGTTGCTAAATTATCTATTTCTCCCTTCAATTCTGACAGTTTTTGACTCATTTATTTGGGGGTCTGTTGTTAGGTACATATATGTTTATAACTGTTACATATTCTTGGTAGATTCACCCTCTTGTTGTTATATAAGGTTCTTTGTTTCCAGTAACAAATTGTCTTAAAATCTATTTGTCTTTTGGTATATAGTCACTCTGGTTCTCTTCTGGTTACTTTTTCATAGTACACATTTTTTTACCCTTTTACTTACAAACTTTTTGTGACGTTAACTCTAAAAGATATCTCTTACAGCTAACATGTAGTTGGGTCATTAAAAAAAAATCTATTCTGCCCATCTCTGCCTTTTAATTGAAGTGTTAACTCTTTTTACATTTTCAGTAATCATTGATATATCTGCCATCTTGCTATTTGCTTTCTATGTCTTTTTTGTTGTTGTTCCTTATTTTCCTTATTTCTTCTTCTGATCAGAATGATGTTTCCCGTATACCGCTGCAACTCCTTTGTCATGTCTTTTCTATATATTTTGAGTGGTCATCTTAGTGATTGCCCTGGGAATTATAATCAACATTACTTTCTAACAATTTAGTTTGGGCCCAGCATTATATAAAAGTTTTGCTCCTGTGTATTCCATTCCCTCTTCCCTCCTTTGTGCTGTTATTGTTTTTCAAACTACATCATTATATTTTGTGTGCCCATTGACACAGAAAAATAATGATTGTTTTATGTATTATCTTTTAAATTGGCTAGGGGAATTACAGTAAATATGCATTTACATATTTACCCCTGTAGTTACTTTCATTGGTGTTATTTTTTCATGGGATTTGAGTTACAGTTTAGTGCCCTTTTAATTCAGCATGAATAATTCCCTTTTATATATTATATGGCAGGTCCGCTAGTGATGAGTTATCTCTTTTTGCCTGTGAATATCTTCATTTTTGAACATATTTTGAAGTCTTTTTCTGTGAAAGCTGACATCTGGTAACTTCCACAGACAGTCTCTATTGCCTTGGGCTTTTTTCATGTGCATGGGTTATATTTTCCGGTTTCTCACATTCCTCATAGGTTTTTTTGTTGTTGTTAGAAACTGGACAGTTTAGACAATAAAGTGGAAACTCTGGGTGTAGTCTTCTCCCAGTCCTTCATGTCTCAGCCCTACAGGGCTTGCATTTTTTATTTCTATTTACTTGTTTGTTATCTGTGCTTTTTTTTTTTTTTTTTTTTTTTTTTTTTTTTTTTTTTTTTTTTTTTTTTTTTTTTTTTTTTTTTTAATTAAAGGAAAGGTACAGACAGGAATGAAGGCGAGTAGACAGGCAGGCAGGAAGAGAGAGGAGGCAGAAGCACTTTATTAATTTTTATTTAGTTGTTCCCACTGGTTGTTTTCTCCCAGACCTGGGACTGGAACCCAGGAGTATGTGGCCTGCAATCCTTCAGAAATGATTGTCCTAACTGCTTCTCTACCAGGGCACAGCTATTCTTTTTTTTTCAAGTGGATTATTAGTTAGTGGCTGGATTACTTTAGGGATGTCTATTCTGTCCAGCATCCATGCATGCAGTGTTAGCCTCTGACATCGCTTCTCAGAGAGGGCCGGCTTGAATCTGCCCACAGACTCCCTGCCATGGAACTGGTGGGGTCTTGCTCTCTTTCCCTGACCACACACAGCTATTAAACTTCATTAATTGCTAGTTAATTGCTATATTGTTTCCAACAATATCCTGGGGGATAGACTGTCCTAAAATAATCCAATCAAAGCGGATCCTTTGAAGGATTCATTTCTGAGGTCTGTGTTTGATATCTTTTTCTGACCTCAGGAGGGTTTCTCTCAGCCATCTTACTCCACGGTGCTCTCATACAAACTAGCTAGACCAGAGTGCAAGCTCTTTTTGTAAAAATCCATGGATCTCCTCCCCATTGCCTTTCATCAAAACCTCCAGTGTCCTTGACATTGCCCTTAGCTGAATTTTCTCCATGCTCTTTTGAAAATGAAGTCAGTTCCTTTGGGAAGAGATTAGGAGCTATCTATTTTACAGCCCGTTTTCCCTGCAGGCAAAATCTCTGAGCTCTTAAAACTGTCCTTGGGGAAAATGACAAACTTTTCTGAGTCTTATCCCTCTCTAGGAGCTGAGTGACCACTAGATGGTGATGGCTGCAGCCTGCAGTCTCTCTGGCTTGCTTGTCATGGCATGAAACTCCTGCCTCGTGAGCTGGGCAAAGGCAGCCTGAGCCCCAGTGTACTCTGCGTTCTGTCCTCCTGGTAGAGCCCCTGTTCTGCAAGTGGGGGCTTGAACAGAAGCAGTCCCCATCTCCCAATAACACGCAGCGGGAGTTACCCTCGTTAAGAAACAGCTGGAGAAAGGATGAGAAATGCAGAAGTTCAGGTGTTCCCAGGAACGAAGTCCTTCAGCTGGCAGCTTGGGGAGGAGCCCTGTGTTCTGGGCAGCAGGAGTGTGGACTCCAGCCTCCCTGACTTGGGAGAAGGAGGAAGGGAATGATCTTGGTTCAAATACCACACACTCTTACCTTTCTTACCTACATTTTTGATGGAGCTGCTTAACTATATGTTTCTTCATTTGTTATTTGCTTTTAGGACCATCTGTAGAGGGTTGTTTTAAAAATAATTTTTACCACTTTCACCCAGGAGCCTGGCAGTGGAGCCGCTGACACTGTCTGGCCAGAAGTTGGTCTCTTTCTTCTTTACTTTTGAAGAACAGCTTTGTTGACTGTCGAATCCTTGGTTGACTCTTTTTAAGCAGTTTAACTATGCTATCTTTTTGGTCTTCTGGTCTTCACGGCTGTCTGAGGGTGGGCTTCCACGACAGAGAGTAGGCGGGATGGCATGGATAACAGAACTTTATTTTCTCATCCTTCTGGAGGCTGGAAGGTCCAAGATGGTAGATGGCTTCTCTCTTTTTATCATTGTTGGCTGAGACAATGTCCTCTTTTCTTTAGTTCTTTAACCATGGTTTCCTTTCAATTTCTTTAAATAAAATTACTTAGAAGCACTCAGACTGCCAACAAAACAGCTGCAACATTTTTTTCTTTTTGCAATTGCAGAGTGGTGTTTGCTAACAGAACAACAATTATTTCATATAAGCCGCATCAGAGACAACTGAAGATGAAAAAGCTACCATCCCCGTGTATAACTAATGTGTGCTGTGCACCAAAAACCTGCTTCAAATTTCCACACCAATTTACAGCCCCCACACTGTACCAGGCAAGGTTAGTAGCTATTGAAAACACCACTCGGACAGGGCTATCTGAAGAATCATTTGGTATGTGTTAACTATACAAAAAAAAAAAAAAAAAAGAAGAAGAAGAAAGAAACTGGGAGTTTAAAAACAAATCTTACACAGCCTCCCATTTTAATTTTTTTCTTTAAAGGAGTGAGTTGTGTACAGGGGCATTAAATGCTTTATAGACAAGAAAAAAAAAAAAAAAACTACACTAGAACCAACTTACCTACCATCATCTCCTTCATCTTCATCTTCCTCCTCTTCCTCATCCTCTTTATCTTCCTCCTCTTCCTTCTCTCTTGCTCTGTTCAGCGTCACGGCTCCCCTTTCTGCTGCACCAGGCTTTCTGCTAGCTGCCATGCAGCTGCATCCTTTGCGTATTTTCCCTTCAGCTCAGCAGTCTCTCCAGAAGTGCTGGCCATCAGAGCCTTGAGGGTCCACATCTCCCCGTTTCTCTGTAGCATCACCCGTGGACAGGCCAGGACTTTGTCCTTTGATTTGGGGGCGATGCTCAGCATAAAACAAGAAAAGGGCCAAACAAGGCCTCTTGGCTGCATTGGGACCCACTTGAACTTCTTTTCGTGTCTCCTGCAGGAGAGATATAAGTTTTCATTCTCTTTCCTAAGGGGCCAGTTTGCCTTTGCCGGTCTTCAAATTCTCCTTTCTCTTTAGCAGATATGCCCGGGCACCTCTCTGAACACGTGTTAGAAAATGCTGTGTCACACACGAAGCACCAGTGCTCCTCCTGCGGGTTTGCACAAAGAACAACTACGATGACGATGACGTTTTCTCTTGGCTTCTTAGGGTCTCCTTTGCTCATGTTTTGTTATTTTTCCTCAGGGAAGCACAGAATCACTCACGGCCGTCTGGCTCTCCTTGCCCAGAGCTGTCTCCGTGGTGCTCAATGACAGCAGTCAAATTCTTGACACATCTTAGAAAATACGTAAACTCTCATTATAGTATTTTGTGGGTTATTTTGTATTTCCAGCATGGGCAATTATGGTATTTGTAAATAATGACAGTTTTGGCTTTCTCTCTTATTTGTTTTCTTCCAGTATTGATTAATTTATCTTTATTTTCCTCTCGTGTTGGCTGGTAATTTCTTAAATAGAAGTGATGATGAAGGACACTGGAATTCTGGTGGTGCATGTGGTGTGAAATATAAACTGAGATGTAATTTCAATATCCTAAAATGAATATAGCATTGTGAACAAAAAATAATAAATATTACTATCAAAATAAGAAAACAAAAAAAATTAGGAGTGATGACAGTAGGAATCCTTACTCTTGAATTTACATGAACTCTCTCACTAGCATTTTACTATTAAGGATAATATTTGATGTATGTTTATAATAGATTACCTTGATCTGCTTAAGGAAATTCTTTTCTAATCCTCATTTGCTAAAATATTTTAAAAGATAATTAAATCATGAGTGTATTTATTGAGATTATAAAAATGCAATGTAGTGAATAATATTTATAGTTTCTTAGGTTAAACAAACTATACTTGCATTCTCATGTTAAGCCCAACTTAGACATGATTTATGATCTTTTTATATATCACAAGCTTAAGTTTGCTTATATCTTTGTTTAGGATTTTTGTTTTTATGTCCAGAAGTGAGAGAGACCAGCAATAATCCTTTATCATAAAATTACTTGGTTATTGTCTATTTTTATTATATCTCATCACCTCCTAGAATAAATTGGTGAGTAGTCTCTCTTTTTACACTTTTTGGAAGAATATATATAAAATGGAATTATTTGTTTCTTGAAAATTTAGTAGAATTTTGCTTTTAAGTCATCTGAGTCTTATTTTTTTTGTTTTGTTTTTGTTTTTCGTGTGGGAAAATTTAAATTATTGATATAATGTCTCTAATGATTCTAGCAATATTTACTTTGTTATACTGAATTTGTTTTCATAAGTTATATTTTTGTCCATTCTAAGTTTTCCAAAATTTGATTGCATAAACTAGTGTGTATGTCTACCTTTTGTAACTAAGATTATTTATTTGAGCCTTTTCTCTTTTTCGTCATGATCAGTCTTAACAAATACTTATCTGAGTCATCTTATCAACAAACCAAACTTTGACTTTGCCAATTTTCTCTATCTTTTTCTTTCTTTTTTTTTTAAAATTAACTTTAAATTATTAATTTAAAAAAATGTATTGAGGAAATGTTGCATCATAACATTATATATATATATATTTGTATATTATTCAGTAAGTTCACCATCGACTGTCCAAGTCTATATATTTGACATCATATAATTGACATTGATACAATTAACTCAATTGATATAATTTATCTGATTTGCACACCTCTCCCCCTTCCTTTCTGATTACCTGTGGACTAAAAGTCTGTTTTTGTTTGATTTTATTCATTTGTTTTTTGGTTCCTCTGTATAGCAAATGTGAGTAAAATCATATAATGTTTGTTTTGCTAATTCTGTCATATTTCATTAAGTCTATTTTCCTCTAGGAAATGTTATGTTGCAAATTATTATTAAAGTATTATTGCAAATGGTGGGATTTCATCTTTTTTTAACAGCTGAGTTATATCCTATTGTGGTTATAGCCCATCTTCTTTAGCCACTTCTCTGTCCATGGGCAGTTATATTGAGTCCAGCTTTTGGCTATTGTAAATAATGATACAATTAACATGAGGGTGCATATATGTTCAAATATGTATTTTTGTGTCTTGGAGGTAAATACCAAGAAATGAAGTAACAGAATCGTATGAAATTTCTATTTTCAATTTTGCAGAATCTCATAATGCTTTCCATAATGGTTGCACCAATTTCTACTCCCAGCAATGGTGTATTAGCGTTCCTTTTTCTCTGTGTCCTCTCCAACACTGTTGTTTCCAGCCTTTTGAATAATATATATCCTCACAGGTGGGAGATAATATCTCCTTTTGCTAATAACCTATTTTAAATTGGTAGCAAGTTAGTCTCAAGCTCATTTTAGCAGTCCACATTTTTACTGCCCCCTATCCCATTTTATATTTTTTGCATATTGCTGCTTCTAAGTGTGGTTTCTTTTTATTTTATAGAAATCCTCTTAATATTTCTTGCAAGGCTGGTTTAGTGCTGATAAATTCCTTTAACTTTTGTTATAAAGCTGTTTGCCACCATTTCAACTCTAACTGATATCCTAGCAGAGTAGATAGAATATTCTTGGTTGAAATTTGTTTTCTTTCTGTACTTTGTTTGCTGCTGAGTTTTTGCAATCTTAGGGGGTTTCTTTGTCTAAGACTTGTCTTTCTCTAGCTGCTTTTAAGATTCCTTCTTTATTTTGAATTTTTTTGACATTTTGATTACAGTGTGTTTTTGTGTGTATTTGCTTGTTTTTATTCTGTTTTAACATTTAAGCATTTTTAGTAGAAGAAGGGAGTGGAGAAAAGCATTTTTAAAGGAAGGAAAAGAAGGAGGAAGCACACTGATTTATTTATTCATATATTCATTCACCCACTCATTCATCATTTATTCTGGTTGTTTCCTGATCTCGAACCAGGTCCTTGGATTTTACATGGTCCATGCTCCAGCTGTCAGTTTAGCACCCAAGACACTGAAGCACATATGAGTTTATTTTGCATATAATGCTGAACTTTCTGGATCTGGATGTCTGTTTCCTCACCCAGGTTAGGAAAGTTTTTGGCTATTATTACTTTTCTTATTTTTTTTTATTGTAGTAATTATTCTACACATTAAAATAACTCACATGTATAGTTTCCCCATTCCTCAGATATATGTCAACACACCCTGCTGGAATGGTGGGATCATATGGGATTTCCATTTTCAATTTTTGAGGACTCTCCCAACTGTTTTCCATAGGGGTTGCACCAATTTGCACTCCCACCAACAATGTAAAAGTGTTCCCTTTTCTCCACACCCTTGCCAACATTTGTTGTTTCCTGACTTTTGGATAATAGCTAGTGTCTCAGGTGTAAGGTGATACCTCATTATTGTTTTAATATGAGTTTCCCTGATAGCCAGGGAGTAGGAATATCTTTTCATGTGCTTGTTGGCCATTCTATACCCTCTTTAGAAAAGTGTCTCTCCAATTCCTCTTCCCACTTTTTTTTTTTTTGGATTGCCTGTTTTGCTGTTATTGAGTTTTATGAGTTCTTTTTATATTTTAGATATTAAGCCTTGTCAGAAACATGGAGTGCAAAAATCTATCTTCTCCCAATTAGTAGGTTGCCTTTTGGTTTTGGCGATGTTTTCTTTCTCTGTGAAGAAGCTTTTTAGTTTGATGTAGTCTTAGTTGTTTATTTTTGTTTTTGTTTCTCTGGATGCTGGAGTGGAATCCCCAAAACCTCATTATGGCTAATGTCATGGAAAGTCTTTCGTATGTTGTCTTCCAAGAATTTTACGGTTTCTGGTCTTGTGTCCAAGTCTCTAGTGCATTTTGAGTTAATTTTTGTGAATGGTGTTAGAGAGTGATCTAGCTTCATTCTTTTGCATGTGGCTGTCCAGTTTTCTCAACATGGTTTATTGAAGAGACTTTCCTTTCTCCTTTGTATGCTTCTGGCTCCTTTGTCATCAGTTAACTGACTGTATATGAGTGAGTCTGTTTCTGGTGATTCAGTTCTATTCCACTGATCTGTACCTCTGGTATTATTCCAGTACCACACCATTTTGATCACTATTGCTTTGTAATATAGCTCAATGTCTGGGAGTAATCCCTCCAGATTAATTCTTTTTTCTAATAATTGCTTTGGCTATTTGGGGGTCTTTTAATGTTCCATACAAATTTTAAGATTTTTTTGTTCTATTTCCTGAAAATAAGCCTGTGAATTTTAATGGATTTTGAATTAAATCTGTATATTGCTTTGGAAATGGTGATCATTCTAATGATGCTGATTCTTTGCAGCCATGAGCAGGGGCTGTATTTTCATTTCTTTATGTCCTCCTGTATTTCTTTTAAAGAGAATATGTATTTTCAATGTACAGGTCTTTTACTTCCTTTGTTAAATAAATGCCCAGGTATCTTATTATTTTAACTTCTATTTTAAATGGTGTGATTTTCATGACTTCATTTTCTTCTAGCATGTTGCTTGCATATAAAAATGGAACATATTTTTGTGCATCGATTTTGTATCTGCCACTTTATTGTGTTTGTTGAAGAGTTATAGAAGTTTTTGACAGTCTTTTAATATATATAATCATGTCATCAGCAAATAATGATAGTTTTATTTCCTCCTTTCCAATTTGGATTCCTTTTATTTTCTATTCTTGCCTAATTGCTCTGGCTAAGAACTCCAGTATGATGTTAAATAGCAGTGGTGAGAGTGGATAGTCTTGCTTTGTTCCTGACCTCAGAGGAAACGCTTTCATTTTTTGTCATTGACTTGATGTTGGCTGTGGGTTTTTTGTATATGGCCTTTTTTATGTTGAGGTGTGCACCTTCTATTCCCATTTTATGTAGGAGGGGTTGTATCATGTGGGTGTTGAATTTCGTCAAAAGCTTTCTCTGCATCTATTGATGTGTTTTTTTCTTTGTTCTTGTTGACATCAATAGATTTATGTATGTTAAACCATCCTTGCATTCCTGGGATAAATCCCACTTGGTCTTGATGGATGATCTCTTTAATACATTGTTGGATTTGGTTTGCTAATATTTTATTGAGAAATTTTGCATATATGTTCATTAAAGATATTGGCCTCTAATTTTCTTTCTTGATGACATCTCTATTACCTTTTGGTATCAGTGTGATGTTAGCTTCATAAAAGTATTTAGGAGAGTTCCCTGTTCTGTGATATTGGAAGGGTTTGAGAATAGGTCATTCTTCCCTGAAGATTTGGAAGAATTCATTTGAAAAGCCATCTGATCCCGGGCTTTTATTTTTAGGGAGACTTTCTATTACCTTTTCAATTTCTTTGTTTTTGTTCTGTTCAGGTTCTCCAATTCTTCCCAGTTCAGTCTTGGTAGACTGTATTTTTCTAGAAATCTGTCCATGTCCTCAAGGTTGTCCACTTTGTTGGCACAGAGCTGTTCATAGCAGTCCCTTATGATGTTTTGAATTTCTGTGTTATCCATTGTACCTTCTCCCTTTTCATGTCTGATTCTGGTTATGAGAGTTTTTCTCTCTTTTTTCTTCCTGAGGCTAGCCAATGGTTTGTCAGTTTTGTTTATTTTTTTCAAGAAACCAACTCTTGGTTTCACTAATCTTCTGGATTGTCTTTTTGTTTTCTATTTCACTTATTTCTGCATGAATTTTGATTATTTCCTTTCTGCTGATTTTTTTGTAGAATTAGGTTTTTTATTTGCAGTTTTTTCTTGTTTCTTGAGGTAGGTTTGGATTGTGATGAACTTTGCTCAGTGCTGCTTTCACTGCAGCCCACAGATTCTGGTATCTCTTGTCTTCATTTTCATTTGTCTCTAAATAATTTTTTAAGTTTCTCTTGGATGTCCTCTTTTACCCAAGAGTCATTCAGAAGCATATTGTTTAGTTCCCAACTATTTGGGGGTCTTCTAGCTTTCTTTTTGTGGTTGATTTCTAGTTTTAAGTCATTGTGGTCAGAGAAGATGCTTGGTATGATTTCAGTCTTGTAAATTTATTGAGAGATGTTTTGTGTCCCAGCATATGATTTATGCCCCATGTGAGAATGTTCCAGGTTCACTTGAGGGAAACTGAAATCTGTAGTTGTTGGGTGAAGTGTTTAGTATATGTCTATTAGATCTATCTGTTCCAGATGATCATTTAAAGCAGCTGTTTCCCTGTTAATTTTTTGCCTGGTTGATCTGTCCATTGTTCTGTGTGAGGTGTTGAAGTCTCCCACTATTATTGTGTTTCTGTTGATGTCTCTCTTTGGATCTAATAATATTTGCTTAATATATTTTGATGCTCCTTCATTTGGTGCATATATGTTAATATGCATTGTGTCTTCTCATTGGATTGACCCTTTAATCATATTCACTTGTCCATCTCTGTCTTTTGTTATGTTCTTTAGATGGAAGTCTGTTTTATCTGATATAAGTATAGCTGTGTCTGCTCTTTTGTTTTTGCCATTTGACTGTAGGATTGTCTTCCAACCACTGACTTTGAGCTTTTGTTTATCTTTTGAAAGGTGAGTTCCCTGAATGTAGCAGAAGATTGGGTTATGCTTTTTAATTCATTCAGCCACTCTGTTTAGTTTAACTACTGAGTTCAGTCCATTAACATTTAAGGTGATTTTGATATGTAGCTATTTACCGTCATTTTGTTTTGTCTATTGTATGTTGCTCCAGACAATACCTTTGTTCTTCTCTTTCTCAGGTCTTATGGGTGGAGTTATGTTTTGATTTGTTTCCCTTTTTGTTTTCTTTTTAGTTTTTTCCCTTGGGATATATTCTGAAGTTACCTGAAGTCAGTATTAACAATTCTGTTTATATTCTATTTTTATTTGAAAGTAGATTAGTTTTCAACTCATTCTAACCATCCACATCTTTGTTCTCTTCTGTTCTTCGCCACTTTTTATATTTGCTGTCTAACTGTTTTTCTGTGTGGTTTCTTTATGCTTTATAGAGCATTCTTTAATATTTTTTGCAAAGCTGATTTTGTGGTGATGAACTCCTTGAACTTTTGCTTATCAAAAAGCTTTTTATCATTCCTTTAGTTCTGAATGATAATCTCGAAGGGTATAGTATCCTAGGTGGAAAATCCTTTTCTTTTAGTGCTTTGACTATATCATGCCATCCCTTCTGGACTGTAGAGTTTCAGTTGAGAAACTGGCTGACAATCTTATGGGAGCGCCTCTCTATGTGACATGTTTTTCTCTGGCTGCCTTTAAGATTTTTTCTTTATCTTGTATTTTTGACAGTTTGATGACAACGTGTTTATGTATAATTCTGTTTGAATTTCCTTTATTAGGAACTCATTGAGCGTCCTGGGTTTCAAGGTTTGCTTCATTCTTCAGGTTTGGGAAGTGCTCATTTATTGTTTTTTCAAATACAGTTTCTGCCCTGCTCGCTCTTTGTTCTCCTTCTGGGACCCCTATGATACATATGTTGTTCCTTTTGATGTTATCCCATAGGTCTTGAATGTTGTCTTAATTTCTTTGCATTTTTTTTTTTTAATCTCTTTGCTGGTTTGCTTGAGTGAGTTCCTCTGACCTGTCTTCCAGATCGCTGATAATATTAGAAACTTCATTCATTCTATTATTGAGTCTCTCTTTTTGCATTATTTAGTTCAGCTATTGTATTCTTCATTTACTTGATATCTTGGTTTATTTCTTCTCTTTTTTCTGATGTTGCCTATTGCTTCCTTTATTGTTTTCTGGATTCCCATAAGTATGTTAATCACTGTCAACCTAAATTCATCTTCAGTAGTTTGCATACATCTGCTGTATTCAAATTTTTCCTGGGTTTTTTATTGGTTTCATCTTTCATGTATATTTTCTGTGACTTTGCTCTGTTTGGCATTCTGTTTATGTTTCCGTGTATTAGGTTTTCCTGCAATGATGCTATTGTGTGGGGTGATCAATCACCTTGCTCCTGGCCCACAATTGGCAATCAGGCTGCAGTTCTGCCTCTACCCACAGGGTGGTGCTAATGTGTAGCTTTGCGGTTTAGTCCTTCAGGGAGAATACATTCTTCCTTTAATCCTGGGGGTGGGATATCCTTGGGTGTGCTATCCAACGTGTAGGATATTGGGTGGGTGAATCCTAGACTCTGGTGTAAAATTGTGATGGGAGGGGGTGGGGTTGGGAATTTCCCTGGATGCCTTTGGTTATGATGGCACCCATTTTAATTTCACCAGATGGCCTCCAATTCATTTCCTGGGGTGCTGACTCTCCTTCCACCCTGCTCCAAATGGTCTCCCCTGCCTCGCTTCCTGGCCCTGCTGGATAGCTCCTTGTTGCCTCTACAGCCTGTCTTCAGACCATTTGCATCCTCCCGCAGTTCCACCCCACTGCCACAGCTCCTAAGTCAAGTCCCAAATCTGCGGTTTAGCTGTGTACAAAGACACTTTTGCTTACCCTTTGTGGTCCTGAAAGCCACTCTATCTCTGCAGTTTGTGGGCCTGCCCTTCCTGGTATTTGCCTCTGGAAAATAGGTGAATTTCTAGGTGCTCTATCGGGAGGATCTGAAACTCACGCCCCCTACCAGGTTGCCATCTTCTCTGTACTCTGGCTATCATTTTTAAAATAAAGCTTCTGCCCATTTTCCTCTCTCTTCTCCTTCTGGAACCCCTATTATATGAATGTTATTCCTCTTGATGCAATCCCATAAGTCACTTACGCTGTCTTTCTTTTAGTTCTTTTTTCTCTTTGCTGGTCTGCTTGGGTTTTCAACTGACCTTCCATCTCACTGATTTGATTGGAGACTTTGTCCAATCTACTGCTGAGTCCTTCTGTTTTTTAGTTTAGTTACTGTGTTCCTTAGCTTTACAAATTCTGTTTGGAATGGTCTCATATTTTCTCTATCTCTGCTGTACATCTTATTTTGTTCCTCTATTGTTCTCCTAATTTCAGTGAGCATTATTGAGACTGTTGCTCTGAAATCTTCATCAGGTAAATTACTTAATTCTGTTGCATTTGGATTTTTCTCTGGGGTTTTGTTCTGATTCATTATTTGGGATAAATTTCTCTGTCTATTTTGTTTGGTTCTCTATGTTTATGTCTGTGGATTAAGCTAAATGACTGTCCTTCCCTCTCTTGATGTAATGGTTTTGTGTTAGGTTTTCAGATTATAGATGACAGGTCTTGAAGTCTGAATATCAATGACCTGAGATGTTGGGCCTTCTGTTTCTGTGTGGGCTGAAGCCTCTGAAACAACCAAAATGACTAAAATCTCCTCACTCACAGGTGGAATGTGAAGAGACAAAACAAATGAATAGAGCAACCCTTGGACACTGGCAATAGAACTGAGGTTACCAGTGGGGAACCAGTTAGGGGTATGGGAGCAAGCGTTGGAAGGGTCCAATAGACAAAGGTGAAGAACTCTTGGTAATTTAGTCATGGGCAGGGTGTATTGGCATATATTTGAGGAATGAGGAACCTACACATATGGGCTTATATTATTTTATAAAGCAAAATTACCTCAATAATTATTAAATTTAAAAATTGACTAGATTATCTGGAGTCAGCACTGGGTTATGGTCCAGGAGCCCCCTCTTCAGAGTGAGAGTTGGGACAGCTGATGCAAAGACATTTTGCTGGAGAGCACCTAGTGTTCAGGCCTCTTAGGAACTGTTTGCTGTTTGGGCTAAGGGTGAAATCTGCATCTGCCCCCACCTCAAGACTAGTTCCATAGTCAGAGCTTCCCTAGTAACCTTAAGCTGTGACTATTATCTCAGCTACAGTCTAGCTATGATCTCAATAGGTTCTGCCAACAAATGCTACCTCCTCACCCCACACCAGAGGCGTAGGCACTAGGAGAAGGCTGCATGCAGGAGAAGTCATGGGCAGGCCACAGTCCCAACAGTGGTCACAGGCCAGGAAGACTTGAGTGATTTTCAGGGACCACAGGAGCCAGCCACTGCAAAGCACCCCTCCCCATAAGATCTCTTGATTTTTTAGTTGGACAGCAGCCTCAGGAAAGAGTGTCTGCTCCCAACACACCCCAGAGTATAAGGGATAAGAGTGTACTGCTGGGGCTCTAGGAACTTTGCCTTTGTGCTGACTGAAGGCAAGCAGCAAGTGTGTAAGCAAGGTTCAACAGTGGCTCCAGGCAGGGCAAGAGCAGCTATTTCTCATCCTCTTGAGCCATTCTTGGATTCTCCTTGAGAGGATACTACAGTAATTTCCTCTTGGAATGCTCCACAAACTGAGATTCACATAAAGTGCTCAGTTAATTTTGCTGGAAGTTGCGAGTTCAGTGTAGACGAGCGCTTCCCTGGTAACCACATGAACCATGACTGCCAGACTAAACTGTCTGAAACTGCAAACTCTGCTAAGGAGCTGGGCCAGGGGATCTATCACTCTGCCATCCTGTTCCAATATGGTGTCCACCAGCGCCAGCCCCTACTTCAGTATGGCATCTGCCAGTGCTGATACCACACAGAGACAGTCTGGGAATGACCCCCAGTGGGGTCTCTTTCACTGAAAAGCTATCCCTCTTTCTTATTCCTCCTGCTGAAGTTTTTGGTTCAACAAATGACAATCTGTCAGTTAAGTCTATGCTTACTTCCATCTGTTGGCTATCCCTATTTTCTGTCCTGTGTTCTTTGCTCCTCATAATCCTCTTATATATAAATATCCTTATTTTACCTTCTTTCTTGAAGACCAGTTTTGCTGGATTTATAAATCTAAGTTGCCAATCATTTTTTCTGTACGCTTTCAAGATATTAGATAACTATTTAAAAAATTTCCATTGATATTGTTAAGAAGATGGTTATAATTTCATGATTGTAAGTAACCTGTCATTTTTCTTTGAATGTTTTTAAGAGTTTCTTGAGTGCCTATGTGAGGTTTTATCTTTCAAATATTTGTTCCTGCTTGGTAGTATCATACAGTGTACTTTAGTTGTTTTTGTTTTGTTTTGTATTTCAGTCTTCTGATTTTTTTAGAAAATCCTCAGCCTTTATCTCTGTAAAATTTTCCTTCCCATATTCTTTGGTGAGCTCCAGTTATTTCTGTTAGACACTTTCTCATTTGTATTTTTTATCCATTTGTTTCTTTCTTTCTTTTTTATTTCCTTCTTTTTCTTTTCACATTCTGCATAATTTCTTCAGTTCCAATTTAGAATTCATTCACTAATTTTCTCCAATCTGCTTTTAAACCCACATAATTAGTTTTGTTTCTAACAATTTTTCATTTCTGAAGTTTCTAATTTTTGTATGTCTTATCTTTTTCTGGTGTTTTATTGCTTATAATTTTTTTTTTTTAGATATTTAGTATATCATTATTCTATATTTGTTAACCCTCTTCTTTAAAGTCCCTAGGGATTGTATTTCTACTGATTCTCACTTTATGGTTTGAAAGAGCTTCAATTTGCTTCTGCCAGGAAAAAGAACATTATTCCATTTGCTTGTGTCTACATATGTATTCCCCATATTTTCTGCCCTATTACTCTGAACTCCTGAGAGTGCAGCAGTGCTTAAAAAGTATGTCTTTTTAATTTAGAAAGGAATTAGACCTATATTTCCTTTTTGTTAATCCTTTTTTATTAGCATTTATCACAAGAATTCCAGGTTCTTTTGATCTAAGTTTAGTTTTTCTCAATTGCCACAAATTCTGCTGGAGTTACAAATCAATCTTTAAATAAATGGTTGCTCTGAAACAATAAGAAGTTTTAAAACTAATCTAGAGGGACATGAGGGGAAAAAAAGTATGTGTTTTGTCCCGAAACTAGTTGTTTTGCAGTACATAGACTCTTAGAAAGTGAAAGCCCTAATGAATGATCTAGTTGGGGAAAAGAAAATTAGATTTTCAAGAGTAGGCTCTGCATATGATGGAAATTATTGAAATAAGCTATGTTTCTGGTCTAATAGATGAAACCAACACCTAATAAACAAGGGTTGATTACTCACACGTGGAAACACTGCAGTGGAGACTCTGGTTGCTAAGTGCATCAAATGTTCTATTTGTAATTGTTCGTTTTTGAACACAGAAAACAGAAATGAAGCCAAAACATTTTGAGTAACTATTGGAACTAAGATAAACATCAGAAATAATTAAATGGGGCAGGGGATAGAATTTAATTGAATAAAAACTCCACTTTGCCCACTTCCTAGGATGCACAATAGGTATGTTTCATCTTAGACAAACAGTGTTATAAGCAAGGGTTTTTTGTTCATTTTTGGCTAACCCTACCATGTTTCTCTGGTCTGCTGCTGTTTTACTTTCTCCACAATTATTTTTAAGTTTTTCCTACCTCTTCAACTCTAAGAGTCAAACCTTCTTCCTTCTCTGTTATTCTCAGCAGATGGCATTGATTCTGAAGGATATAGACATTAGAAGAGAACGTCCTCATCTGACGTCACCAAAGCTAGCCTTCCCTTCACTGGCACCTACTCTTTCTTCCTAACGCGGTTAGACAAGCTGCCGCCCTCCTCTCCCGAGCCCTCTGTGTGCTGAACCTCCTCTTGCCATAGCCTCCAGGACTTAGGTTCGCATCTCTCTCTCTCCTCTCTCTCTCTCTCTCTCTCTCTCTCTCTCTCTCTCTCTCTCTCTCTCTCTCTCTCTCTCTCTC
>RJWH01000360.1:230557-248104 GCA_004363575.1 Solenodon paradoxus | reverse complement strand
ACTTCTCACTCATTTCATCTTTACTCCTAGCAGTCCACTGAAATTCTCATCATAAATTTTCTGTATTTCCAAATTCAGTGGACCTTTATTGGTTTTTACCCTACTTGACTTCTCCACAGCATTCAGCACCGCTTCACTCAGTACACATGCACGTACACACAGACACACACACACCCTCCTTTAGTCCTTATTTCAAAATGTCAGTTACAAAAAGGATCAACAATATTTAGCTGACTATATCATTGCTGCTCTCTAATTTATTGTAAGAGTAGCACTTACACAAAGAAGTATAATTCATTACTTGTTACTCATAAATACCATTACTTACATAATTAATAGGAATTACAACTGTTACATTACAATTCATCATCAGCATTTTATATATATAAATTAATTTATTTAATTCTATTTTATATTTCAATCAAGACCTTAAACTGGTTAAAAAGCTATATGTCTAGGTGGGTTATAGTACTCTGAATTTCATTTGGGGTTAGTAAAAAAAGGGATCTTCAGAATATTTGATGAAGTTGGTGAAGGTCTAGTAGGGCTGCATTTCTCCTTTGCCGGTGCCAGCTTGCTCTTTGCATGAGACTGAGGAATTGACCTGGTACAAGAGACCCTCTGTGCTTCCAAGGCTCACGTCACTGCTTTTGGCAAAGATTCAGCTTGTCAAATAGCTAAATAGTTCCTCTCTTTAATATGATTTATTTTGGTTGCTCTTTAGTTATTCTGTAAGCTACCTGAATAATGGATGTTTTTCATCTACTTTATCACTTCTTTTTAAACTTAACTCTCCCAGCGTCCTGCGTGGGAGGACACAGTAGGAAAACAAACTTCCAGGCACAAAATATATTATTTTTCCTGTTGAAAATTATTTGGAGTGAAGTTGTTTTCTGGCTGTGGTTCTTTCTTTGGAAAACCCTTATCATGGGCTCAGTCTTTTGGTTATTGTTCTGACAAAATAGTTTTTAGCTATTGACTGCTTTCTGCACTTGGGTTTCTTTTATCCCCTCCCTACACAATAATTCTGGCTGTTCAGTGAAAATGCTTGACCACATGATAGGAGAGTGCAGTTTCTGAAGAGAGTTCGTTTTCCTGGTGAACCCAGGGCCATGTGTGGGACCACCAGTTTCATCTTGGAGCAGGCAGAGTGCCCGCTGGGCTCTGGGGCAGTGTTTGCTCCCTCCACCGCTAAGAGACTGAGGGGCAGCCGCTGCTGGGCAGTATATGCAGGCTGTCTCCCGGGTCCTGGGAAGATGAATGGGACTCAGATCTGTGTGCACTGGCTTGTGGCTGCAGACTGCAGACTGGAGACAGAAAGTCATCTAAGCCCTTGTTACTCATGTCCAGATCAACACTCTCAGTGTCACTTGGGAACTTATTAAAAATACACAGTCTTGGGCCTTCCCCAGACCCATGAGTCAGAAATTGTGTTTGAACAAGATCCCTATGTGAGACCAGTGCACTTCATAGTTTGAGAAGCACAGTTGCCTGGTTTGCCCTCAAGGTCACAGTTTTATCGCAGTGCAGCTGCTGCTTCCTCCAGGAGGCCTTCCGGACCTGCTGCACACCTAGGGTGGTCTCTCCATCCCCCTTCCCCCACCCCCACTCGTTACCTGGATCTCACCGTGTGTCTTTACTGTCGTTGCGTATCTGTAAGTCTGCCCTCCCTCAGAGCGAGCTCCAGTCTAGATTATTCCTGATCACCTTCCAGGTTGCCCTGCACAGAGAAGCATCATTCAGGATGCTCAGGGAGCCGATGAAGGAGTAAGGGGCATGTGAGCGACATGACAGAAAGAAAAGTCTGAAATTTATGGGAGGTTTGGTGTTTATTTTCACTGCTCTTAGACAAGCCATATAAGGTAAAAACAACATACACAGACTCTTTCAATGGCACAGATGTCAAGTGTCAACCACAGACCATGGCATTTAGGATTTCCAGAGCACATTGGTTCAGGCACTTCTTATCCAGAGGCACATAGAAGTTACAGGCAGGCAGGAAGTGACTTGCTCTCCTGGGGATGCAGCTGCCCGCTCCCTGGTGGAGGAGGGAAGGGCAGCCACAGACGTCAGACCAAGGCCAAGCACATAGCCCACCCCACCATTCATGAGCTGATTGTCTCACTGGCAGGGAGCCAGGCCCTCTGCTGCACCTGTGCCCTCTGCAACCCACCTTGATCCTTTCCCTGCAGGTCAGGTGGGTGGCGGGGGAGAGCGAGCACTGGACTTTGCTCAGCACCAGAATCTTTGGTATCAAGAACCATCCCCAGAGCCAGGGACAACTGGAGAGGGCAGCAGTTCCACCTGGACTTGGCGACCCTTAGAGGTTCCCAGCTGCCCAGGTTCTGCCTCCCATCAGCATGAAGCTAATGGACACTCATTTTTCCAAGAAAATGCTAAAATCTTCTTTACCTGCCTCCTTTTTGGTGAGCCTCTCGGAGGGCACAGTTGCTGCTCCATCAGGGCCAATTTGAGACAAACGTCTGCCACTCAGCCTTGGAGCAGCACTGGAACAGGAGCAGACAGCCTTGCCTGCACGACCATCCCTCCATCAGTCACTGGCCTAATGAGATATTTTTGCACTTGGCTCTTCTTTTTTTTTTTTTTTTTTTTCCATTTTACTAAAGGACCCTAATGTGCTCCACAGACATGAGCTCATATGAAGCCTCCCTGGGGGAGCAGAGGTCCTCCTCCTGTAGTGCTCAGCTCAGCCTTGGCCAGATCTCTTCTGTTATAAGAGACCCGATGGCCCGGGAGTCCTAAGAAATCTAAGTGTGACCTTCATCCCTCCTTAGCATATGGTTCCATGTGTGTTTCACTGAGGTCTTCCTTCAGGACCTCAGCATTCAAAGGTGCTTTTTCTGTGGAGATAAGAGATCACATTGGCTCTGTCAGGGACTGGGGGCTCAGCAGAGACCAGGTGTTTCTCCACAGGGACAGTCACAACAGTGTCAGTGAGGAAGGCGTGACATGAGGAGGTGTCCTGTAGCCCTGGCTATGGTCTGCACTGTGCTTTGAGGCAGTGGCGTTTCAAGATTATAGCTTTGGCAGAAAAGACCCTCCCAGCTATTCTGAAATGTAACCCTCTGTGAGGAGGAACTTGAAGCCAGTGTGGTTTCCTGGGGATTTGCGAGGCAGGTTCTCTGCCCAGCAGCAGCAGAGACCATTTAATGCAGGCAGACAGTCCTTCAGCTCCCGGTGGGGCCCCCAAGAGGCTCAGCAGTGACCCTGAGAGCAGCTAGGCTTCCCCTCCCACTTGGACTGACTTTTAGAGGTTCTGTTCTAGGCCTTTCTGGGAGACATTCAAACTAATGATCTAAAAGGTGAGAAGGCACGGTGGTTTAAAGAACGGTCATCACCAACTTAAAGGAGGGAAAGAAACTGTACTTGTTCTCAAGACAGGGTTCATTAGTAGCTCCGCCAAAGAGGCCACTTCACACCCCTACAGGAGAATCAATTTGCAGCTGTCGTGGTGACTTCTGACTTTCTGGAAAAACCTTCCCTGCCCAGGGAGAATTAGGGGGAGGAGTTTCAGCTGCAACCTGCCAGCCTGCCCCTGCTCCCCAGCTGGCAAAGGACAGACTTTCAGCTGGCTCACAGGGCACAGACACCAGGCTCACCCCAGAGTGCTCAATCCTGACTGTCTGCTGCTGCCGCCAATGGTGGGCGTGGGAGGCGCCTGCTCACTGGCCACTCTGGCCCTGGGCATCCAGTCAGGCTCCAGGCAGAGCTGCTGTCTGCCCTCCCATCTGAGAGCCCAGCCTTGCACAAGCCTTGAGAAAGTGGCAAAGGGCCGCTGAGGGGTGGGTCACAAATGGCTGGAACCCACCAAGGTACAAACCACTCACTGCCTTTTCTGTGTAAGAAGTAGGTGAATGCCTCTGCAAATGTCCCAGCGGTATGAGCAGCTGTTCGAGCATCGGGCACTGGCTGTTAAATCTATGAACTGAAGTCTCAGAGACGCAACTTTTTAGCTAAGTGAGAATAATTGCAAATCCTGTTATATATATGAAATATATATATGAACATATATATACACACACCTGTGTGTGTCTTTCTGTTACCGCATACATTTGCATCCCAGGACTTCGGACCTCAAACCACCAATTTATGCACAATCGTATCATACTGCACAGTCCAGAAAGGACGCTCCGACAGCTCAGGGGGCCATCATGCCTGCATCTGGCGCCCAGAGCCGGGCTCCGGCCCCTCACACGTGGCTTGTCTTCTGGGTCAGGGCGTGGTTGGTCGGCAGTGTGAACTTGACGGCGCTGTCCTTCTCCCAGCCCCTCCGGATCTTGGAAAGTCTGCGGCTGAAGCAGGGCAGGAGGAACAGGCCTTTGGCCAGGATGATGACGCAGGGCACCAGCAGCGTGAGCGTGAAGGTGGGAGGGAGGTAGAATTTGTAACGGCTCTCCTCGAAGGCGCGCGTCCAGCCATAGGTGAGTGTGTGCAGCGTGCTCAGCACCAGGGCCGCAAAGCCGAGGGTGGACTAGGAGACAAAGGAGGGCTGGAATGAGGGCCAGTGACTAAACAATGGCTTGTCTGCCTGCCTGGCAGGAGGGAAGGAAGTGGGGTACCTTCAGTAGTGAGGGCTCCCGGTCCACATCACAGCCCAACAGCACCCTGGCTGTATGTTGTTATTACGACCTAATCTCTGATAATCCTTGGTTTCCCCAACAGAAAAATGAGACTTCAGCTTCTAGTCTGAAGGTGTAGAGGACCGACGGACTCAAGAGGGTTCAGAAAACACTGATGCTGTTCTTCATACCTCTGGTGGCCATCGGAGGACGTTAGGCGGAAATAAGTTGAGATGTTTAGAAACATTTTACCAGTTTTGTGTATATTTAAATCTCAGAGTAACAAGTGTCTGTCAGTGTGCACAAATCGTAATTTCGAAGATCATAACTTGCCTAAGACCAAGATTTTTTAAAAAATGAATTGACTTTAGTCTGATTTAAAGGTAAACACAAAGTGAAAAATGTATGGATTTCACACCAAAAGTGAGGGTGGGGTGCAGAGACCCGCAGTCTGGGTGACCTGACTCTGGATATGAAAACCATGGCACACATAGGTGGTCTCTGTGTGCCGGTCCCGCCCCGCCGGCCCATGCTGTGGATCATGAACATCCAGGAAAGCTGCTGCCATGATCCTCCTGCCTGGATGGAGATTAGTAGCCATGGGAAGATAAAGACTGTCACAAAGCCACTCAAAAGCAATCTGGGCCATTTTACCACGGAGCGTCCCACTCCTTCAGCTGTGCATCTGCTTTTAGAGGGTTTCTTTCGCCAAGAGCAGTTCTTTTGTCATCCCAAGTGCCACAGCAACATGACTTTCTAGGGGAACTGTGATGTGACAATTGCTGGGAAGGGCTGCTCCGTCTCTCTAGCCTCTGGGGACTCTGCGTGGAACACACATGAAGTGTTCAGCGTCTACTGTTGGGTCTAGTCTCGACTACATCGTGACCCTCGGCAACTACCTGACTGGCCTCAGTGAGAAGTGATTCTCACAGCTGAAGGCAGAGATGGCGCAGGCACTGTGTAGACGCGCCATTCTCCAGACCCCCAGATGAGGCAGCAAGATGCGCTCCCAGGGTTAGGGCCCTGGGGGACGGGGTGGGGAGGAAAACAGGCACTTCTGACTGGATTCTGCAAGCACTGAGGAGCCACCGAGAGATGTGGGTCCAGAGAGACCTGGTTTATGATATACAGCACCTACCCAAGAAGCAACGAACATGTATGCGCTGCCTCCAAGGAGACATTGCAAGGCTTTAATTGAAACATGTTGGCACCACAATGGTGCCTCAGGGTGCTCTCCACATGTTCGCTGGAGCTTACCACAGAGAAGCTGTAATCGGGCCTTTTGGATTTCCTCCCGGCCCAGCTTGTCAGCATCGATTCAGGGGCTCGGCTGAGAGACGTGTCTTGTTTGCGTTCCCCTCAGACACATGTCTAAGTGGGTCTGATTCTGCTACTGCGTCTCAGTCTCTTTCCTCCTAGCAGGGGGGCGCTTTGCTGGGTTACACCACTCTGCTGTAAACAAAGGATGGTGAACCCCGGGACGTGGAAGAGCATGGTCTGAGAAGAATTGCTTGCAATGCTTTTATTAAAAATACTACTAAGACATTTTCTCGTGTCTATAACATTAAGTTCACAGACAGGTTCCCAAGTACATTTTGGTCCCCCAGTAAGATACCAGCTGCCAAAGGGTCCTCGTCTCTGTTGTTTCTAGTCGGTTACGGTTCTTCTTGGCTTTGTGATGACACAAAAGAGGGAATCTTTGCATCCCACTGTAACAATGCCCTGTTCAACACGGTCCCTGGAAAAGGCCAGGTCGGCTCTGTGCTGCTGTTACTGCACATGTCACCTCTCAGTGCTCCATCCCCAGCGCAAGCCGCCTTGACGGTGAGTCACATGTAACCAAATTCTTGTCGCTTCCAGACATGTCTATCAAGAATGCCAACTCTCCAGCAGCTTCTGACCCACATCAACCTTCTCTAACCTTTGACCTATTGATATTAAAGACCAGTTAAAAAAGGTTCCCCTCACTGAGAAAATATTTGTAAATCGTACATCGGGTAAGTGATATCCAGAATATATAGAGAAACCTGAAGCTCACCAATAAAATAATCCAACTCAAAAGATAGGCAAAGGACTTGAATAGAAACTTATTGAAAAGTAAACCTGTGAATGACCAATAATCACACAGAGAGATACTCAGTATCACTAACCATTAGGAAAACGTAAGTTGAAGCCACAAGATATCACCTCACATCCACTGGATGTGTCAAAAGCACAGAAAATAATAAGTATTGGTGAGGATAGGGAGAAATTAGATCCCTTGTGCACTGTTAGTGGGAATGTAAAATGGTACAGCTGCTCGGCAAACAGCATGGCTGTTCCTCAGCAAATTAAAAGTACAGTTGCCCTGTGCTCCCGCAGTTCGGTTCTGGGGATATGCCCTCAAGAGCAGAAAACAGGGTCTTTAAGGGGCATTTGTATCCATATGCACACCAGCATTATTCACGACGCAAAAATGTGGAGACAACCCAGGTATCCACTGACAAATGAGCGGAGAAAGGAAGTGTGGCATGTACAAACAACAGAATACCATTCAGCCATGAAAGGAAGGAAATTCTGCCCCAATGTTACAACTTAGACAAACCTCAAGGACATTACATGAGGTGAATAAGTCAGTCATAGAAAGACAAATACTGGGATGCCTGGGTGGCCTGGTGGTTAATCCACTGGGTGCAGTCACATACACCCCAAGGTCCCCAGTTCAGCACCCGACTGGATGAAACAACCAAGGTGAACAATTAAATAAAACAAAGTGCTTCTTCCTCCTTTCTCCTTCTGCCTTCCTGCCTGCTCACCTTCATTCCTGCCTTGCCTGTCTTTTAAAAAAAAAAAGACAAATACTGTATGATTCCACTTATATGAAGCAGTCAAAATAATAAAGACAGAAAGTAAAATGGTGGTTGCCAGGGGCTGTGTGGAATGAAGCACTCTTGTTAATGGGTCTAGAGTTTGAATCTTGTAAAATGAAGAGTTCTGGAAATGGACAGTAATGGCTGCACGCTGTGCATGTATTTACTGAACTATACATTTAAAAATGGTTCAGATGGCAAGTTTTATGGTATATGTATTTTTGAAATAAAAAAAGCCTGAGGGAGGAGGAAGGTCCAGCACTGATTGTCAGGTAGACACCTTGAACAAGCCTGATGACTATCCTGAGGTTCCCCAACCAGCTGTCGGACTCCAGAACACTGCTTCCCCTGCACGTGTGGGGCAGTTAGCTGAGATGGCTGGGAAGGGCCTTTTACCCCTGAGAGTTTATCAGTCAGAGACTGGTTTTCAAATCTGGCTACACTTTGAAATCACTTTGGGAGTGTGGGAAGCAGCAGCGCCCTAGAAATGTAAGTCCATGCTTTGGGGTGGTGCTCGGGCATGGGCTGCCTTCAGAAGTTCAGCGAAGATGCTGCTGTTCAGCTAGGACTGCAAGGGCCTGCTTTAGGAGGCCTTATCATTCAGGCCCTTGTAACTTCAGGTTGAGAAGTCCTCACGAGTTCTCTGCCCGGGTCATTTGACTGAAGCAGACCTGGTCTTCTCTGTCCCTTTGACAAGGACCCTCTGAGGGCCTTGATGAACCCACACTCAGCATCATGGGCCTTACCCAGATGCTGCAGCAAAGAGAACCTGCCCAAGCCCAGGAACCCAGTCTTGGTGTCCCCAGAGAGGCCTTAGCATCACCCTTGGTGACAAGCCCTGGAGCTTCAGTACTTGAACCATGTGGGCCACCATGCCAGACCTTCCACGGAGAGTTGTGCCAGGCATGTGGGACACACACATGGACAGTACGGAGATGTTGCTCCTGTTCAGACATCCTCAGGCTTTTGCCATCCAAATCCCCCTGGAGATAAGTGGTGGGAAGTCCCAGCCTGGAGCTCGTCATTTACAGAGAGGGCTAACAACCAAAGACCAGTCAGAACAAAGGGCCTATGGCTTTCCAATTCCAATGAGAAGCCTGGAAGACTCCTAGGAGGTTGTTTCCCTAAAACTGTTTCCTTGGGAACAATTAACAAAATCCCAGAACAGCTAAAAGAGGCCAAAACAAAGGGAGACATTGACATGGGGCAATTGATACTGAGCCCCCTGCCCCCAGCTAGGGCCATTTAAAAAAATTTTTTTTATTGTAATTATTCTACACATTGAAATGATTTCCTATGTATAGGTTCCCTATTTTTTAAATATATACCAACACACCATGCCCTCCACCAAATCACCAAGTGTTCTTCCCCATTGTCCAGTGGGCTCTGCCATCATTTACCCCTGCCTCCCATTCACTAGGGCCATTTTTTTTGATATGTTAGATTGGTAGCAAAAAAGGGTCAGCTCATCCTGCCTCCTGCTGACATGACTGTGTGAAGAGGCTTGGACAGCTGCTCACAAAGCTGGGGTCAGAGCTGGTCTCTGCTATTCTTTCAGGCGGAGCAGGCAAGATTACAGGAAGTTCCTCTAACTTGGGAAGAAAATGAAACCCCAAGAACTCAACCCTAGTTCCTCTGTCCAAGGGAGTGGCGCTGAGTTGGGTCATTTTACAATATGACAATGTTTAACTAGCTCAATTGGGAATAATTAGCACAGCTCTCATAAATGAAAACAAGACAACAGCAGCAAAAACACCCAAACATACAACTACCCGAAGGAAGAATTTAGAAAATAACCTTGAGTGCAATAAGATAGACTAAGCCCAAGTGACCTGTGTGGAATCAACACACTTTGGATGGCTTTTTGTCTAGTAAATTGTATAGATCCAGGGCTCAGTCCAGGCCCATTGAGAACCATGTCCCCACAGCTAGTTTCTAAGCCCTGGTGACCTGCTGTGGTTATGTGCCTGGGGTCTGGGAAGCAGAAAGGTGAAGCTTAACTCAAAAATATCTAGCTCTTGAGAGCATGGGTTATATATTTTAGGTGTCCTCAACTCAAGTCCTCCTGATGACCACAGGAGCGGACATGGACACAGTGAGGACATCTTATCTGAGACTAAGAATCTGTCAAATGGTAACAGGGGTCTAGGGACTTGAAACCCAGGTCTGCTGGTTCCACAGCCTGTGTTCCCTACCCCAGAAGTTGCCACACACAGTATGACACACACCTAAGAGTCACCCGGGGAAGCTTGCAAAACCGGATTTCTAGAGCTTTCTTCGACCCATGCCTGGACATTTGAGTCCAGAATTGAGGGTGGGCCTGGGTATCTATATTTCTCCAAGAGACCTCTGTGGCATCTAACTCTTCTGAGGGTGGCTCATGGTAAGACATTATGCTACTGCCCAGTACACAGCCAGGTATATCCATATGTATGTAAAAGCACCGAATCACTGCTACTGAAAAAATACCTATCCTCACCACAGGTGAAGCACTCTGACATTGTCTTTGCCGCCTGATCCAATTTTGTTTTTTAAAAGCTGGTTCTGACTGACGACATTGACTTCATGACCCACCAATGAGCATCAGCTTCAGTTTGCAAACTCTGCCCAAGACCACACCAGTTCGTATCCAAGGCTGGAGTCTCTTGGCCTCTCTCGCTGCCTCCTACAGAACTCGGAAATGGATGGGTGGTCGCTTAGTTGAGGAAAATGGAAATGTGGCCACAAAGCTTAAGAATAACACAAAATACTTTTTCCTTCACACATAATCTCTCACTGTGGCTCAGAACCCCCTCGCAGAGCACTGACTCCATTTTACCGGATGTAAAGTGAGGTGAGGGGTGCAGCTGTGACCCACCCAGGGTGAGAGCGGGGGCCTGGGCTCCCGCACTGATAGTTCCTCCCCCATATCTGCACTGTGCAGAGGAAGCATTTGGTTTTGTAGACATAATGCAGGTGCTGGATTTACACAAGTAAAACACTGTCTTCCTACCCATCTCTCAGCCTTCCCTGGCCTGCTCAGGGAGGGCAGGAGGACTTTCCTATTGGTATTTCGACTCTTCAATATGTAAAGCAGAGCACAGCTGCTCGGGTCCCAGTCAGCTTTTCCTAACAAATCAAATCCCCAGGCTTTCTCGGGCAGCCGGAGCTGTGACTTGTAATCTGTAGCTGCTTAAGGGAGCAACTTTCTGGTGAGGGGAGCAACCTGCAGTCTGTTTTAATTGTGGATAAACCAGTCACGTCAGGATACTCCAGGCAGGAACAGGAAAATCCTAGATTTGGGTCTGTGACACATGAGGATTAGAGGCAGAAACATAAACTCTCCCCTCCCCGCCGCTTCTACACTGGCAAATGCAGCCCTCAGCCTGGCTTCAGAGACCTTCCAAAATGAGCAGAGCCAAGGAGACTCAGAAATAGACCCTCTTAAAACAACAAAAACACAAAAAAGATCACACCTCGGTTTTGTTCTAAAGTATTTAAGCGTCCTCAATCAGGGACAATTAATTTGGATTACATAAGAGCACTGCACTGCCAGTGTCCCTGTTTGAATCCTGTATTGTGTCCTCACTGCACAGAGATGTGACAGATTTTTGCTGACAACGGGGGTGGAGATGATAGCTGTTCTCTGCCCTGATACAACATCGATGGCAGAATCCAGCATTAGTCAGCACCCCCGCACCCCTGTGGAGGGGATGAGTTAATCTGCCAACACTGGGGAGCTGACCACGTACTCGGTGTGGAGGACGTGGGAGATAGCAAGGAAATGTAGAAAAGGCTGTCTTCTCTCATCTGCAGTGAAATGTGACTACACTTGTCTTGTTCCTGGTCACAGCCCAGGCCTAGCACAGGTCCTGGCAGGCAGTAAGTGCTCAGTAAACACTCACTGACTAAATGCATAAAGAAACGTTTGCCACTAGCAGCATTTTCCAAAGTGTGATTGATGGTGTGTGGAAGGCTGTAGTCTGGAAAAAAGACAGGAAGGGCTGGTATTAAGGCTCCGAGGAGTCTGATTCACAGGGCTTGCTTATAGATGTTATGAGACTCTTTGATGTGCCAAAGTGCTTGCTGAGTCATTAGGGGGAGCAGATAATTTCTCAAATTCCTTTGACTACAACTGTCTTCATCTCTGGATTTTTCACAGGAATGGTGTCTCCTGGGAAATCCCCTATAAACCGGCGATCCTAAAATCCTAATGCTCACCTCTCCTCAGCCTGCACAAATGTAGGCGTGAAAGGAAACAACACGGCTGGTTTGAGATGAGGGTGCTGAGTGCTCAGTGAGGCTCTCTGACCCCATCTAGACCAGAGAGATAGCCAATGACTGGACAGCATGGAATTTTGTTTGGAAAGCTCAGGAACTACAGAAACTGAATGTTTTGTGCAGGATTCAGAGTTCTGTTGTCTGGTTTCTTCATGTGCCTATAGCTGGCTTTTCAAGATGTCAGGAGGACAAGCTTGTCCTGGGCAGCTCCTCTACTAGGAGATACTGGCAGGTCCTCGAGGCTTGAGAAGGCCCTGACATCCGAGTGGCCTTGATGCACAGACTAGGAAAGGTGAGGCAGTTCACGAGGGCAAGGTGTGCTTGAACATGAGGACACCAGGGCCAGACTGACACTCACCAGCAGAGGGAAACCTGCCTTACCTGGACAAAGCTGAACTCCCTCCAGTTGAGCGAGTTTGCAATAGACGGCAGTGAGGTAACGGCCAGCAGGGACAGCATGCCGAGGGCCAGCACTCCCAGGGAGAGGTAGATCTCCATCCGCCAGACTTCTTCCTCCACCCAGAGGTGACTCTTGTTGGCCAAGACCTGGCAGAGATGGAAGGAAAGTCATGAACACTGTAGCAGAGATCAGTATCTTGGGATGTGGGCAGCAGACATTTAGGGTTTCAGAAACACAGCAACGACTAACATTTCCACCACATAGAACAGAGTCCTGGCTCTGTGTTAAACCCTTTTCAGGTATCAGCTCATTTAATACTGACTCAACCCCCTGAGGCATTATTATTCCCATTTTACAGAGGGAAGTGAGACAGGAAGATTAAGTAACATTCCCTTGGTTACACAGAGCTAGTAGATGGAACAGCTGGGATTAGAAGTCCCTCCAGTCTGGCTCCAAAGATCTGGGTGCCCTGCCTAGAGATTTCACAAATATGGGGGTTGCGGGGGAGGGCGGGGGGGGTGCATGGCATTAACCAGGTCAGCCGTAAGTGCTGAATATAGGGAGTTAGAGAATTCATACAGACTCAAAAAATGTTATTATGTTGTGAAGAGAGGGGAGCTTTTCTTGCATGGAATCCCTCTAGCCAGATAGCCTCTCCTTCTAGCCTGTCTCACCTTGAACCCTTTGCCTTCCTGGCCCCCCAGCCTGCCCCGTCACTGGTTCGTAAACAAGACACACAAAGATGCGCACAGATGCTCCATCCTCTACATTTCCTGACTCATAGCCCCCAACCGCTAGCTTCCCACCCACTTCCCATTTCTCTAGGCATATAGTTTGGACTCAACTGCTGCCAGCAACAGAGATGGACAGCCCTCATGAAGCAGATCAGAGGGCACGCATGAAGCACCTACTGCGTGCTGGGCCTGGGGAGCAAGGATCCTCAAGCTCTGGGATTTTCCACTGAGCTCTATGGATGCAGAATTCAGGGACCTCTTGGGGGCCCAGAGATTTCTACCTCACTCACCCAGGGTGCCTGGAGCCAAGCCTCCTTCTAGACTGGTTGACGTGCACTCTTACAGCACACATGAGAAAGAATTTTTTAAAAGTCTTCATTGCAGGAACTTTGATTTTATGCATTAAAATAAACTCATATGTATTGGTTTCCCAAATGTGCAGTTTCCCCATTCTTCAGATATATGTCAACACACCCTGCCCTCCACCAAGTCACCAAGTGCTCTTCGCCATTGTCTAGTGGGCTCTGCCACCACTTTTCCCCCTCCCCCCGGTCCTGAGGAAGAATTTTTATTAAAGTCCTCCTATTCCAACCATCTTTTCCCAATTAGACCTGGTAGCAGAGTTCCTGGAAGTCAAGATGTGCTCTGAGAAGCACCATGAAATGCTGCTTCTGTGACTCCACTAGCAGGACAATGACAGTATTTCCATTAGAAACTGGGATGAAGCCTTAGTAGGCACGGCTCTGCTCTACCAAACAGAATGACTCATACAGGTTTTTGAGACGCTATTAGAGCGGAAAAAAATAACCCCAGCCCAGTTACCAGATATAACATTAAAAATGATTCTGGTGGGCTGAGCAAAATTGGTTGAAAAGCTTATGAAAGAAAGTTTAAAGAAACTGATAAAAATGCCATCCAGTCAGGACTTTTCCCTGCAATTTGAAAAAAAAAGATTGCCTCTGTTCTGATTCTAGGGACAGCTGGTTTGTGTGGGTGTCTTTAAGCCACAAAAGGACCAGGCATCTGGAGACCAGTGCCTGCTCCTGAACACTAGTGGGCAACTCCAGCCCTGGACCTCTGTTTCTTCACCAAGATTGCTGGAGGGAGTCGTGGCTAAAATCCTGTGACTTTGCTTGTGTACCAGACCAGTAAATGTCAGAATTAGTTAGCAGGGTGTGGCCTCTATTACCCTGCAGAGGACAAGGGGTCTCCTGTGTAACTGAGTCCAAAGAAGTCTTACTCACACCTTCAGAGTGTTAACAACTGCTGCTAAATAAGTCATCTCCTCATGGCAAGTTTTTTGTTCTTCAAATATTCCTCATTAGTCATTGCTTTCTGCATTTCGGTTAAGATCAGGCAGTTAATGTCACCAGTCAGAGTCTAGATGACTATCTACACATACCACAGTTACTTGCAAAATGTCTTGGTTTTTTTCCTTTCATATTTCCACACTGCAGTGCTGCTGGGAAAGGAAGGGGCGATGGGTGGTGAGAAACCTGCATGACGATCTGGACCCTGGTTCCCTGAAATAGCCTTGAGATTCTTACCCAACTGACTGAACCACAGAGCAAGACTCGGGGTTCCCCAGTGACTAGCATCACACGCGATTGCCTGGAACACAGATTTAACAGTTTTCTATTTCCCTAGTAATTTTCCCATATTTCGAGGTAATTAAGTTGACCACCTTGGGAATGACAAGAAGGGTGTTTGTCAAGAAGAAGTGGACGGCTAGCATTTGTGTGTAGGATTTCCTTCCCTTGTAGGTTAGATGGGCAAGGGGCAAGGGGACCAGAGAGGTTGCAGCATGAGCTTTCTCCATGTTCCAAGGCAGGAGATAAATGATGGAAGAGGCTGGCACTGTCTACCAGTCAAACTCAGAGAAGGGGGAGGCCAGATGTGGAGGGGCAATCGGAGGTATTGGGGAGAAGGAACCTGCAGTTCTAAGACCCAGATTCTGATGCCAATACTGCCCCTGGGTGTCATGAGAGCCTGGGCAGTCCCTTCCCTGGCAAGAGTATTATCTCTGGTGTTATCGCGAAGCCTGAAGGGATGTTTGTAACGTGAGAAACAGGAATGGCGCAAAGTGCTTAATATAATAAATGGCTGGTGCTGTTCCTAATGGTGGCTGGGCAGTTAGACTAGTTGTTGCCCCAAGTTCTTCGCGTATTCCTAGAAGATGCCAGTATTGGCTTCGTCGTGACCAGTTTAACAATTTTTCCTCAAGGAATCTGTTAGGAACCATGGACCTTGAGGTAGGAGACCCAGTCATGGAACTCTGAGCTGGGCTGAAACAGACATGCCAGTGAATGATTATGAAGTGATACACACAAAAGTCAACAGAGTGTGGACAAAATACAAAGATGACAGAGGTAGTTACAAGAATGGAAGAGACAGGCTGGGGAAGGTTAACAGAGGTAGGGTTTTGAAGGAGGAATAAGAGTTTGTCAGGCTGTGAAGGTGTCATGGGGGGAGTTCAGGCCAGGAGAAAGGAGCCCTACCATCTAGAGGACAATATGGAGCCCAAGTGTGATGTCATAGGAGCAGTGGGGAGATGAGGCTGGGGACAGAGAGAGGCTGCATCATGAAGGTCTCTTTGTCATCCCAAGGATGATGGGGAGACACTGACTACTTTTCAGCAATGACACAATCAGTTTTAGACAGTTCTCTCTGCTAGTGAGACCAGATTTGGATCAAGGGGGAAAGGAAAACCATGTATAGGTTAAACATTGCTTTTGACCTTGCTCTTTGAATTTGACCTTGACATGTATTTCTAGAGAACCACACAAGTGAATCAGAAAGTACTGTATGAATATTAGTAATTGTCAGTAATAATACTGCCAATAAACAATGGTTTCAGAGTTTGTTTTTTTCTCTGTAGCTGGCATACAGCTCTACCCCTAAATCTCCATACTCGGGGACCTGGAGGCAGTCCTGGAGTGTGTCCTGTGCCCAGCTTGCTGGGCTCACCTCCGGCTTCGGGCAGCTTACTACTCCTGGACTCCGCCGCTCTGTGTTAACCCCCAGGGGTCTGACATACCCTTGTCTGAACTCTGAGAACAAGAGAACAAGTTTAAGTCCCTTTGTGTGTGGCCTTTGCTGTCACCGGGAGTGATCCAGTCCTGTGGGAGGACCAGTTGCTTGGCAACCTCAACTGGGGCCAGCAACCCTAAAAGGCTTTAGAACTGGGGAAATGACCTCTCATGTGCCCTTCTGTGCCCTGGGATTTACATCATGGCAAGAGTGGGTTAACAGATCAAGGAGAGCCTTGCAGGGTGGGAATTTAGAGACAGGCGGGCAGAGCTAGGGGTTGCCTTGAGCACTGGGAGAAGGAGACATTACTGTCCTCCCACCCACTGCTTAAAATGCCTGCCACCTAGATTGGTTACCTCCTGGGCAGCAATCATTATGCCAGTCCCTGCGGAACCATACAGAGCTTTCCTGCCAAGCAGACTGGCTCATTTTAGAAGAAAATATCATCAAAGGACATCAAAAATACTAACACTGGGGAAGACCTTGATTTACACATCGAGACCCTGAGGACAAAAGGGGGGTTGAGACTTGCCCAAGGTCAAGGTCTTTGTTCTATCAGCGATGCTGGAGGATAAGAGTCCAGGGTTCTCGTGCCTCCATGCCACCCTGCACCAGCTGAGGCAGATAAGATGGTCTGTGTCTTAGTCCATCCTGTGGCTCTAGGGTCTCGTGGAGCAGGTGCTCAGAAAAAGAATGAGTGAATGGCCTGAGTCCTGGGATCATTTACTCAACTGTTTGTCTGGACTGGTGTCCCTGTATAAAGCAGTATGGATAGGAGTAGGATTAGGAGTAGAATGACCAGATGTGAATCCCAGTTCTGCTACTTGCCGGCTATGTGACTTTGGTCGAGTTACTTAGCCTCTCTGTGCCTCAGTTTTCTCATACGTAAAATGAAAAACAAAGCAAAATATAGTACAGCACATGCCTTATAGGGATAAGAGAAGCATCACATAAATTCACATTGAGTATGTGAAGCCCTTAGAATGGTACCTGGAACTCAGCAAGTTCTTTTCAGGATTTGTGTCTATTATTTTCCTCTTCCACTCATTTTCAGCAGGCTTTTTACTTCTCTGCCTGAAGTCTGGGGCTCATCCTCTCTTACGAAAGCCTACACCCACAGATGCAATGATGCAGGTGCCCGTGGGTGGGGAAGATTGAGGGTATTAGAGAAGCTGCCAGCAGCGCCCCGAGAGTGAACAAGGGACTGAAGTCTGGGTTACCAGGCAGCAGCCCAACGCACTTCCCAGTCCTGCTCTGGGAGGGGAACTGGCCTCCAAAGGGATGGTAGCATGGTGTGTGTACCTGGGAAGGGCCCAGCCTCTCTGGAATCTTTGCATCCTTAGCCAGAGCAGAAACTGCAGGACCTGCCTGGGCTAGAAGGAGGAATGGGTGAGAAGTGTCTCACTGGCTCCTGGGCCAATCTCTGTTGGAAGTCTAGAGTCCTGGATAGGACAGACCCAGGAACCTGCCCAGGGTCTGGGAGCTGAAAGTGGGGTTGGGGAAAATAAAGGCAGTGTTGCTTGCAGACCTGAACTTGGAACTCAGAATCAGGCTCTGTGAGCTTGTAAACCAGGATGGAGCACCAGGGTCCCCTTTCAAGGGTGTTAGTGCCAGCTGATGCCACCCATGTTGCTACCTGTCTTGGCCCGAAGGCCCTGCATTTCCAGGAATCCTGCTGGCAAAAGAGCACCCTA
>RJWH01000360.1:185333-230457 GCA_004363575.1 Solenodon paradoxus | reverse complement strand
TCTGCCCAGAATGTTTGTTCTCTAGCTGGTGCCAGAGTGAATCAGCTAAAACGCCGGCACCGCTCTACTCAGAAGCCTGTGGTCCCCCTGTTTCACTGAGTCTAAGTCAAACCCTTCCTTGGCCCTCAAGGCCTCCCTGGTCTGATGTCAAGGCCTAGGTCTCACGCACCCAGACCTTCCCTGGCTCCTTGGTGTCCCCAAAGTACACTATTACCCCACTTGCCCCTTGAGAGCCAGCCACAGGCTCACATCACCCCCTGCACCTTCAGTCAGCCACATCACCATGCAGGCCCCCTGACTGCTCTAGAACCGCACCCCGCAGCCTCCCCGCCTTGATTTTCCTCCCCAGCACTCACAGCCCTTTAAACGCCCTGTATTCCTCACTGTCCTTTCAAATCTCCCCTGCCTGGGCCGTGCTAGAACAGAGAGATTTTCGCCTCTTTGTTCACCAACACCTGAAACCTTGGACAGCAGAATGTGGACACCGGCCAGCTGGCTCAGACGCAGCAGACGACGACAACTGGAGCGGGCCCACAGGTCCACCCATTCCAGCCGGTGCCGCTGTGGGGCGGCGAGCGGGGCGTACCTGCTTGACGGCCAGGTTGACCAGGTCGTAGCGGTGGGAGCGCCGCAGCGGCAGGCAGAAGCTGTAGATGGCGTGCAGGGCGGCGCAGAAGAAGCTGAGCAGGCCCATCTGCTTGCGGTGCTGCAGCCAGTGGTCCAGCCAGTCGGGGAAGCGGCTGTACTTGGTGCCGCGCTGCAGCTGCAGGCTGGCCGCCAGGACGCCAGGCAGGTAGACCAGGGACAGTAGCACGTAGGCCACGCACGGCAGCGTCGTGTTGACCACGGACACTGGGAGCTTGTAGAACTTATTCTTGCCCTCCTGCACATAGGGCTGCAGCACGTCCCGGATGAAGTTGTAGGCGTAAAAGAAGAGGAAGAGCCCCAGCGCCAGGAGGACAGGCACCTTCCAGCCTGGGAGGAGGCGCAGGGGCATGGCCTCCACCTCCCGAGCTGAGGCCAGAGAGCCCATGTCCACTGGCGTGAACCCCATGGTGCGTACCATCAGCGAGACAGTGCACTTGGCTTCTGGCTGGTCACTGCAGATGGGCACCTGTGGGGGTGGGGGAATCAGGGTGTCACAAGGCACCAGGTGGCAGAGCCTCTGAGAACCGCTGGGCTAAACCCCTCACTATGCAACAGAGAAAATCGAGGCCCAGTGAGCTGCCAATTAAGCAAACGGCTGGGAGCAGACGGTGAATGTGACTCCCAGGCCAGGGGTCTTCACTTGCCTCCTGTGATCCCCAGCCTCTGACCCAGTATTTCTAGAAAAAGTTAATTTTCCTCTACCCTCTGGGTCCTCAATCTGGAAGACAACCAAACCAATACAAGGGAGATTAGCAAGGGGAAAGAGAAACTTTAAGTAGGTGTGCTTGGGGGCCCAAAGACGACAAACTCACCTTCTGGTCATTCCAGTGAAGTTAAATAATCTTTGAAAGAGGGAATACATGTATGACAGAAACAGACCAAGTTCACTGAGATTTAAAGAAAAGAGAATTCTGCAGGGGCCACTTGCACACACACTGAAAATGGACCTTGCAAACCCTACCCTGGGGCGATGAGGCTGCAAGGCCCTTTCCCACCCACCACCAGAGATGTCCTGGAAATAATTAAGGGGATAATTAGGTAAAACATCATTTTTTGGGGGGGCGGTCTTCTGTGTCTTAATCAGCATGCCACTTACACACATCTTGTGATACCTGTGGTAACCGAGATTTGGCCCTAATACCAACAATGCCCACTACTTGAGGCGAGCACAGGGGTCTCACCTAACAGTGAGGTGTCTGCCCAGTTCATTACCATCAGCCTCCACAGCCCAGGGGCCCTCAGACTAGGTGCTTCAAGGACTGTGGTCTGCCCTGGAGTCACTTAGCTCTTGGTCTTTGTATATGACCTAGAATGAGCAGCTGTGGCTGCAGCTCCATCCCTCCATCTAGAAGTGTGTCCTTCAAAGATGCCCCCTGGCCCCCTGTGCCCTCAGCCATTACACAGGACTTCCAGAAACCAGCCACAGCCGTGTTGTCCCAATTCTCTACCATGAGTACCCATGCAGGTACTAATGTCCTCAGATCCCCAAATGCCCCCTGGGTCTTGCAGACACCACTGTGGTCAGCCTGCTACCAATACCTACTATGTGCAGGCTTCACACATATGGTCTCACAACCTCGCCACCAGCCTGTAGGCAGGTTCTCTTTTTCCCACTTGTTCAGGTGAGGAAACTGAAGTCTGGGAATATCTTTTCTCATCTCTGTGCCTTTGCAGGTCGTCCCTTCAGTCAGGATGCCTTCCTGCTCCCCATGCCTGACAACAATAGGTGGGACCAGGTCAAGGCCGACCTGGAACTATTCCCCAGTCAGCTGCTAGCTTGGTTCTCTCCAGGACCTGACACCCAACACCCACTCACTCTTCCTGGCCTGTCCACGCACAGGCACCCCATGATACAGGCTACATACAGGGCCCGTCAATCAGGGGTGGCTGGGGCTCTCTCTGGGAGCTCTTCCACAGCTGACCAGAGGAGACATCTGGCTGGACTCAATGGGGGAAGTTCTCCCGCACATGTGGGGTCTGGTATCCCTTCCCTAGGAAAGTGCAGGAGGCCCCTTGTCTTGGTAAGAGCTGCTTCTGCCAAGAACTATATTTATGAAGCTCTGGCCATTCTCTAGAGCCATTTACCACCCCCAGGAAAACCTGTTGTTGACTATTCTAATAAGCCCACTCAGTTCTTGCAAGCCCTTAGAATTAATGAAAAAGAGTTTGGGACATGCCAAGTTCCTCAGGGCCTGGAGTGTGTGTTACTTTGCTCTTTCTGAAAGCAAAGTCTCTCTCCTCTTTTTGACTCCAGATAATAAACAGAGAGTCATCAACTTTTTCCTCTTTGCCCTCTTGGGAAACAAGTTACCAGGGAAGGTAGAACATTGATCCCAGATTTGTGTGAACTGGGTTCAAGTCCCAGTTCACTGGTTGTGGGACTTGGTGTAAGTTCATGAACATCTCTAAGCCTCAGTTTCCTGCTTGTAAAATGAAACGCTGCAGTGATGTGAGAGGCGTGGAGATAACATACGTGAAGAGCCGGGCACACTGAGGAACTTCCACAAAGTTAGCCGTGTATCTCTAGTGTTATGATGCTTGTTATCCCCCCGGCACCTACCTGCCTGTTCCCATCCCTTGGGCCAGCCTGCAAGGTCCAGGCGGAGATGACGTTGAAGGCCTTGACCACTGCACAGCTGGGGAAGAGCGAGGCCAGGTACTCAGCATTGGACTCGCGGTGCTGAAGGTGCTCCTGCTCCGTGGGATTGCTCACGTCCACCAGGATCTTGCCAGCTAGCTGGTCACTGAGACCACACAGCGAGGAGTAGTGCTCCCGGAACACAGCCACAAAGATGACCTCGGGGGAGGCCGCTGCGTCCTCCTGGAAAGTCACCTGTGCTGCTGAGGGGAAAAGCCCGGCTGCGCGCTTAGGGTTGCGGCTCCCTACCAGCACGTTAAAGCCAGACCCCACCAGGCGTGTGGCTAGGGAGCGGGCAAAGTCCCCACTGCCCAGGATGCCCACTTTGGGGGCTTCATTGTGGACCTCAGCAAGGCTGCCATCGCTGTCCACCAGGCGGTGGCTGATGAGTGGCTTGTCCATCTCTCCTGACATCTTGATGGCTAGAAGAGAAGATAGCAAGTTGATCAATGAAAGGCTCCCAGACTGTCCTTCCTACTCTTGTCCATTGTCACTGTCTGCAGGTCAAATTTTCCCAACAGAACTGCATGTAGAGGGGGCACGAGCTTAGTGAGACCCGTGCCTTCCCAGTGAGGGCATGGCTCAGTAAGAGGGATAAAGATCCTGTGCCCTCTACCCTTCATTCTTCCCGCTAAATTATTTCTTAAGAATAAATTTGCAAGCATGAGTGCTGAGAAAGAAGGACAAGGGATTTCCATGAACAGTGCTATGCAATGCCATACTTCTTTTCAAAGGGATAATGTGGTAACTGTTATTACTCAGAAGTGACCATTTATCTCCATTCTCACCATCAGTGGATGTTATCTTTGATTGCTAGGGAGAAAAAACATGTTCCTATGCTTGTTTACATTCTACATTTATATTTACACTTTACATTATACATTCTGTTGCTATTCCTTAAGTAAATGGTGAGCCAATTGAAGGCAGGGATCTCATCTATTTTGACTTTTGTCAAATGGCCTGGCACAGAGCTGGTACTCAATGTTTGCTAAATGAATGAACGAGCACTAAAATCCTGTTCTCTGAAGGAAGGATTAAGGTGAGACATAACAGTAAACAGGACCCTGAGATCTCCTTCACTGAGCCTGAGATATGAGTGGACACGGAGGAAATTCTGGATGTAGGAGTTTACAACAAATTTGGATGGGAAAATTATATTTTAATGGTCAGCAACTTCTAATGGAAATTTCCCTCAAATATGAATGTGAGCCACAAACCATAGTAGTACTAACAGTACCTATAAGTTTGTGGCCAACAATGACCAATGTGATAGCACAAATTTAATTGTAAAGGCATTATCCAAATGCGAATTTAAGCCCATCACTAGTTTAAAATTATGGTAGACAAGAGCACCAAAATATATAAAGCAAATGTTAATAATTCTGAAGGGAGAAATACACAATACAGCAATAGTAGGGTACTTCAGTATTTAACTTCCCACAGTGGATAGGTCATCCAAAAAGAAAATAGACATCAATTCAATAATAGAAAGGAAATTCAATACCCCACTTTCAACAATGAATAGATCATCTAGAAAGAAAATGAGTAAGGAAACACTGGCCTTGAATTACACATTAGACCAAACAGTCGTAACAGACCATTCCATCCAACAATATAGCAGAATATACACTCTCTTCATGTATACAAAGAGCATTTTCCAGAACAGATCCCATGTTAGGTTATAAAACAAGTCTTAACAAATTTAAGAAGACTAAAATCCTAGTAAGTATCTATTCTGACAACAATGGTATAAAATTAGAAATCAACAACAATAGAAAAACTGAAAAATTAATAAACATGTGAAAGTCAAACAAAACACATCTGAACAACCAATGAACCAAAGAAGAAATTAAAAGGGAAATAAGAAATACCTTGAAGCAAACGGAAATGGGACTACAACATACCAAAGTTTATACAGCAAAAGGAGTTCTAAGAGGAAAGTTTATTGCTTAATATGTACATTAAGAAAAAAAAAAGACATCAAACAACCTAACTCTATACCTCAAGAAAAGAGAAAAAGAACAACAAACTGGTGCAAATATTCAGAAGAAAGAAAATAATAAACATCCGAGTAGAAATTAATAAAATAGAGGCTAGAAAAACAATCTATCCCAAGGACCAGGGTTCACAACCCAGGGTCAGGTTGAACAACCAAGATGAACAGTTAAATAAAAATCAGTAATGTTCTTCTTCTTCCTCCTCTCTCTTCCTGCTTGCCTGATTAGTTGCCTTCATTTCTGCCTGCACCATTCCTTTAAAACAAAAGGTAATAAATATTGGGAAGATGTGTAAAAAAAAAAAGGGGACCCTTATATACTGCTGATACAGTCATTATGGAAAATAGTATGAAGTCTCATCAATAAATTAAACAAAGAACTACTGGTGGAATAGAGTCAAGACGACGAACTGTTAGGAAGGAGTCTTGCCTCCTCCTCACAGAGCAACTAGGAATTCAACTATTTCTGACACAAACACTGAGGACAAGCAGGTCCAGAGACTACAGAAACCACAGCAGAAATTATCATGACAAAGGGTAGGTGAAAAACATCAGGGTTGAGAGTTACACCATAGATTTGGGATTTGGACCATGGCAAAGCATGTGTAACTATTGGAAGAACTGGACCTTCCAGGAGTTGCTCCAAAAGCAGCAGAGTCCACTCAGGAGGACCAGGACACGTAGCAGGGGAGAGGCAAGTGATGCAGGATGGAAGGAGGACCAGTGCCCCAGTGGTCTGAGAGGGAGCCTCTGAAGGAAAATTGCACAGGGAGCCACCATAACTGGAAGGCAGCTAGGAGATCTACAACCCCCAACCCTCTGAGCATATTGCCTGGGAGCCACAGGTGCTGCCAACCAGAAATTCAGCCCCCTCGCTCAAGGAAGAAAAGCCTCCCAGAATGGAGGAATCTTCCATGTCATCCACTAGCGCCACCCTGTGGGTGGAAGAAGAACTGCAGTCTTTTGGACCTGGGATGCTGGGGGAAGGCTCAGCAGCCCCCAAACTCCAACCCCACAGGCTGAACTCTCATATCCTAATGCAGGGTCCACCTAAGAACTTCAACAAATCCAAACAGTGGTGATGCCAAAAACTCAAGGATTCCCAGTGTTCAAACCAAGATCCAGGCTTATTCTGTGCAAGTTGATACCTTACATAAGGCATCACTGCAGAGAAACCTATTTCACAAAACGTAAATAGAAGGCCCCACAGAGCAAAGACACAAATAAATATACATGAAATTATGGAGCCAATTAAAATGCCAGGGGAAAATCTTACTATGAAAGACACATGCAAACTAAGTATGAATTTAGAATAACAGTGATAAACACACTCATGGAAAACAAGAAAACAATAGAGGAAGAAAAAGAGAACAAGAAAAAGAGACAGAAGAAAAGAAGCAAGATATCAAATGAAGAACATGATGGTTGAACTAAAGAACTCAATAGAGGGACTCAAGAACAGGATGGATGAAGCCTCCAATAGAATCAGTGAACTAGACGATAGGGCAAAGGAATACACTCAAGCAAACAGCAAAGAGAAAAAAGCATGAAAACAAATGAAGACAGCATCGAGACCTGTGGGATAACATTAAAAGGAACAACACTTTCATCATAAGAATCCCAGAAGGAGAAGAGAGAAAAAAGGGGGTAGAAACTGTATTTGAAGAATAATAGCTGAGAATTTCTGTAAACTGAAGAATGAAGCAAGACTCCAGGAAGCTCAAAGAGCTTCAAAAAAAGGAAAAAGAAAGAAACCAAAACAGATCTACAATGAGACACACTGTCATCAAAATGTCAAAAATACAAGATAAAGACTTTAAAAAGCAGCTAGAGAAAAATGAGTCATATACAAAGGAGTTACAATAAGATCGTCAGCAAATTTCTCAACTGAAACTCTACAGGCCTGAAGGGATTGGCATCATATATTCTAAGTGCTAAAAGAAAAGGATTTTCAATTTAGGATATGCTACCCTGAGAGATTATCATTTAGAACTGAAGTAATGATAAAAAGCTTTTCAGGTAAGCAAAAGTTAAAGAAACTGGTCACTACAAAACCAACTCTACCAAAACAAAACAAAACAAAACAATTAACAAACAAAAGGATGCTCCATACAGTATAGAGAAACCCCACTTAGAAAGAGGAAGAAAGCAAAATATAAAAAGGGACGAGGAGAATAAAAATGTGGATGATTAGAATGAGTGTAAGACTAATCTGCTTTCAAATAAAAATAAACATAGAATTCTTAATACTAACCCCAGGGTAATCTCAAAACATATCTCTAGGGAAAAAGCAAAGAAGAAAACAAAAAGGGAAACCAAGCAAAACATAACTATGCCCAATCCACCTATGAAGAGGAGAAAAACTACATGATCATATCAATAAATGCAGAGAAAGCTTTTGACAAAATCCAACACATTTTTATGATTAAAAAAGACCGCATAAAAAATGAGGATAGACGGTACATACCTCATGTAATAAAGACCATATATGATAAACCCACAGCCAACATAATAGCCAACAGTGAAACATTGAAAGTATTTCCTCTAAGAGCAGAAACAAGACAAGGCTGTCTACTCTCACCAAGCTATTTAACATACTGGAGGTTTTAGCCAGAGCAATTAGGCAAGAAAAGGAAATAAAGGAATCCAAATTGGAAAAGAGGGAGTAAAACTATCATTATTTTCTGATGACATGATTACATATATTGAAAACCTTAGAGACTGTCAAAAACTTCTAGAACTCATCAAAGAATACAGTAAAGTGGCAGGCTATAAAGTCAATGCTGAAAAATCTGTTACATTTTTATGCACAAACAACACACTAGAAGAAAATGAATTGAGAAAACCACACTGTTTAAAATAGAAGTAAAAATAGTTAAATATCTTGGAATATACTTTAAAAAGGAGATTAAAGACCTGTACAATGAAAACTACAAGTCCTTCTTAAAAGAAATAGAGATACAAAGAGATGGAAAGATATTCTTTGCTCATGGTTGAGAAGAGTCAACATTTTTAAAACGGTCATCTTATCTAAAAGCAATATACAGATTTAATGCTATCTCTATTAAAACCCATGGGCTTTTTTCCAGGAAATAGAACACAAAATCTTAAAATTTGTATGGAACAACAAAAGATCCCAAATAGCCAAAGCAATTATGAGAAAAAATAATGAATCTGGAGGGATTGCACTCCTAGACATTGACCTATATTACAAAGCAATAGTGATGAAAACAGTATAGTCCTGGAATAATAACAGAGGAATAGAACTGAATCACTAGAAACTGACCCTTTCATATACAATCATTTAATCTATGACAAAGGTGCCAAAAGCAATTTCCAAAAGGAAATTCTTTTCAATAAATGGTGTTGGGAAAACTGGACAGCCATATGCAGAAGAATGAAGCTAGTTCTCTCTAACATCATTCACAAAAATTAACACAAAATGGACTAGCGACTTGGACAAAAGACTGGAAATCATAAAATTCTTGGAATATAATATAGGAAAGACATTCCATGACAATAGCCTTAGAGAGGACTATGGGGACTCAACTCTAGCAGCAAGGGAAGTAACAACAAAAATAAACAAATGGAACTCCATAAAAGTAAAAAGCTTTTTAACAGCAAAAGAAATCACCAAAACAAAAAGACAGCCTATTAACTGGGAGAACATGTTTGCATTCCATGTTTCTGACATGGGTTTAATATCTCAAATACATAAATAATTCATGAAACTCAATAACAGCAAAACAGGCAATCCAGTAAAAAAAAAAAAAAAAAAAGTGGGAAGAGGAATTGAGAGACATTTTTCTAAAGAGGATATACAGATGGCCAACAGGCACATGGAAAGATATTTCTGCTCACTAGCTATCAGGGAAATGCAAATCAAAACAATAATGAGATATCACCTTATACCTGAGAGACTGGCTATCACCCAAAAGTCTGGAAACAACAAATATTTATGAGTATGTGGAGAAAAGGGAACACTTTTATACTGTTGGTGGGAATGCAAATTGGTGTAACCCCTATGGAAAACAGTATGGAGATTCCTTTAAAAAATTCAAGATGGAAATCCCATCTGATCCTGCCATTCCACTTCTGCGTATGTATCCCAAAGATACAAAAACATGAATTCGCAGAGATTTCTGCATCCCCATGTTTGTTGCAGACCTATTCACAATAGCTAAGAACTGGAAATTACCGAAGTTCCCAATCTCAGATGAATGGATAAAGAAGATGTGGTATATCTACACGATGGAATACTACACAGCCCTTAGATGAGATGAATTTCTGTCATTTGAATCAACATGGATGAATCTAGAAGGGTTTATGCTAAGTGAAATAAGTCAAAAGAAGATTGATACCAGATGACAAAATAAAGGAACAGGTGAAAGAAAACCAACCCTTGGACAATAGAAGTGAGGTTATCAATAGGGAATGGGACAGGGGAGTTGGTTAGTGGTGGTAGATAATGGTGAAGAACACTTGGTGATTTGGTGGAAGGCAGGGTGTGCTAACGTATATCTGAGGAATGGGGAAACTGCACATATGAATTTATTTTAATTTGTAAAACAAAGTTATTGCAATAAAATACTAAAAAAACGAAACAAAAAAACCCCAAACCAAACAAACAACTACCATATGATCCAGTAATCCCCATACATTCTGGATATTTACCCAGCAAAAAAGAATAAATCATTATCATGAAGAGGGATCTGAATCCCATGTTCATTGTAGCATTATTCATAATAGCCAAGATATAGAAACCACCTAAGTGTCTGTTGAGGGATGAATGAATAAAGATGTCAGACACACACACGACACGCACACACATACACGCACACACAGGAATATTATTCAGCCTTTAAAAGGAAAGAAATCCTTTTTTTTTTCAGCAATATGAATAAAGGTGGAGGATATTATATTAAGTGATATAAGACCAAAACAGAAAGACACTGACAAAGTCAAACTCATAGAAGTGTGTAGAATGTCACCATGGGCTGAGGGGTGGAGAAGTGGGGAAAAACCGGTCAAAGGGCATAGAATTTCAGTTATAAAATAGGTTCTGGAAAGCTAATGGATAATATGGTGACTATAGTCCATACTCCATTGCATGCTTGAAATGCGCTGAGAGTAGATTGCTAATCTTTTTACCACATACGAAAACAGTCAACCATGTGAGGTGATGGATATATTAATCAGCTGAATTGTAATCATTTCACGATGTCTAGCAAAGCATCATATTGTATTCATTAAGTTTATATATTTTTGTCAACCATAATTCAAAAAATGTAGAGAAAAAATTAAATACAGTTATAGTATTTTTATAGCTGCCTTAAGACATTATTTAGTGAGATAATAAAGAAATAGGTAAATTACTATTGTACATCTCTTAAACATACTTTAGGAATTGTATTTTAATATAATTGGTTTCCTTTGTAACCCTATGTTATTTTATTTCATACATGCAAAACCATTATCGTGAGCAGAAATCCATGGCCCATGTGGGTCCTCAGCCGAGAAGTCTGCTGCTCAAAACTACAGGGACAGCAGAGATATCTTTTAACACCCCGTGCCCCGTTTCCACAGCTTGGGGACTCGAGGCCAGGACCCCGCTCGGCCTGGGCCCCACTGTGTGTCCTTGGACAAGTGCCTGCACCTCTCTTGGCTCTGTATATGGAGGTCACAGTCTCTTCTCTGAGAGGACAGATCATGCAGTCTTAAAAGTTTTTAAAAGCCTGACCTGGACATTTTACACAGTGGCAGCAGCACCTCTAACTAACGGGGTGCCCACTGTATGACGACATTGTCTAAAGTCTTTCCATGAGTGGATGTCACCCAGTCCTCCTAAGACCCCCAAGAAGTAGGTACTATTATTATCCCCAATTTAAGGAGGAGGAAACTGAGGCTCAGAGAGGTGAGGGACATGCTTGGTACACAGCGGGTCATGTGGAAAGGATGGACAGATGGATGCAGGTCTGCTGGCTTCTGTGGTTTGAACATCACCATGAGCCTTAGTGCCCAGACAGTGACTTGTCCAGAAACGCAGGACTGGGATCACACTGGCTAAGGGGTCAGTGTAGAAGGGGACATACTCTTTACTGGGAATTGGGGTCACAGCTGCTGCCCTGCCTCTGCCCAGTGACATGCCTGTCTCACAAAATACAAGGGACCAGATGAGCTAAGCCCCTTCAGGGTCATCTTTGTGGGTATCCACAGATGGAAGGGCCACACCCACACAGGCATGCAAGCACCAGCTGGGACGCCCACTCTGCTCACAGCAAAGTTGACTGTGCTCTGAAGTCCCTCCCTGCAAAAAGGGAGAGAGCGTTTTCTAGGTAGTTCTGGGGACATTTTACAGAGAGTGGATGAACATGGACCTCCCAACTGCCCTGAGCGCTGGCTCTGCTGGTTCGGAGCCATGTGTCCAGGTGTAGGGAGGATCGCCCTAGGGACCAACCTCAAGGCTGCCTGAGTCAAGAGCAGGTCTGACAGCCAGACCGCTGGGTTCTAATTCTGACTCTGCCACTTGCTGGCTGTGTGATCTTGGGCCTGACAGTGCCTCAGTTTCCCCAGCTAGAAAAGGGAGACAAGCATGCGAGCTTCCTTGTGAGGAGATGACAGGAGTAAGTCAGTGTGAAGCCTGCTTGGCACATAAGCCCTCAGTAGATGCAGTAAGCAATTATTAAGCGAATTCTGGTCACCAGCCCTATACCAGAAGCAGGAAGGATGCAGAAGACCCTTCCAGGGCCCCTTAGGTACAGGAGAAAAGGGGTGAACCACGACAGGGCTCCTAGGCCAGCACTGGGCATTTGAGCCGAAGTGACTGTGAATCCTCCTCAGGGACTATGTTCATTGTGGTCAGTGAAGGCTGGGCTGACACGCTGGAGCCTTCCCCAGGTGCAGCTTCAGCCATGTGGAGACTCCAGCCCTGGGGCAAGTTCTGCCCCATGGGGAGGGAAGGTGATCACACAGGCCTCCAGACTGGCTTCTCCATGTTTGCTGACAATTTGGATGATCCTAAGTAGGTTTCCTCCTGGAGAGAAGCCTGTTCTCCATCTTCGCTTACTGTCCCTGCTCCCTCCCATCCCGAGTAACGTCTAAGCACTGAAAACTCTTAATAGTATAAAGATGATTGAGTAAGATATGGTCCTTGCTCTTCGATGGTTTACAAGCGTGGGGCGTGTGTGTGTGTGTGTGTGTGTGTGTGTGTGTGTGTGTGTGTGTGTGTAGGCCATGTTAGATAAGATGTGCCCACCAATGACTGGACACAGCGAGGAATGCAGTCAGGACACCCGGCCCGTGGGGGTCCTTGCCCAGGCAGGCACCCAGGCAGGGCTCAGGACATACACAGCATCTGCTGGTCCTTGGAGAACCTCAAATGGTTTATACCTCAAAACACAACAGAACCAAGTCAAAGGTAAAAAGGCAGTGAGCCCTAGACTTTGCACCCTGTCTGACACGAACTCTGCATCACCAAGTGGGAAGGAATTATTTGGGGCTGGCCCTCCAGGCTCACTGCTCAGAAGTGGACTCAGTATTTGCTTCCTTTCAGGGAGCAGAGAGGGAAGCCAGGGGAGGGGCTGAGGGACTTGGTCCTGGGACATCAGTGTCCTGGAGCCTCTCTCCGTGATCTCTGACAGGCTGTAAACCACGGTGCCACATCATCTCCCAAGTCCAGGGATCTATTAAAATTGCCAGATTTATGGTCCTAAGAGCACCTGTTCTCAGCCACAGGAGGAAAGGACACTAAACACAAAGTCTCTCTCACACAGTTCTTGCCACTAAATTCAGTCCTCGGGACAGGCAAATCCCAGGTTACAAGCCTCCCCGAGGCCTCCTACCACAGGATGGCCATTTCCTCTAGTTTAGACACAGGGACAGAACCATGTGGACAGCGGACTGGGAAGCAGTCCTCATCCTAGGAGCTGGAGCCAAATTACAGCCATACCCATCACTTACTGGCTGGGTGCCTTAGCCCCTGGCCTTTAAAACGAGAACACTGAGTGTACTTTTCTCCAAGGGTGGCTGTGCAGATGACCACGTGCAAGGGCTCAGAGACATCTTTTCTGTTGGTGTGCGCACGCGTGCAGTGCCTCATGGGTGGCGGTCATGTCTCAAAATTCTTCTGCCCTCTCGGTGCTGAGGACAAGTCCTGCTGCTGGTTTGCAGGTCTGTGAGGGGAGGGCAGCTGGGACAAGTCCTGGAAGCTCCAGTGCTCCAGCGGAGCCCCTGCTGCTGTTCCTCTGGCCCGAAGGGGAGACTGGCTAATGTTGGGAGCCTGGCTCTGAGCCTGTTCTATTTACAGATCTGGGGGAGGGGAAGAGGACAGGTCGAATTGCAGCTGGTGTGGCCCACAGCCTGACACAGAACTGCCACCACCCCTTCCCAAGCTGCAGGAATTGGCTTGGGGCTTGGATGCAAGAGCTGGCACACAGCACAGGCCTCAGTCCTGGGCTTATTAGCCCCTCTCTTCCCGGCAGGGCCATGACCAGGCAGTGATTGCTGTTGGAAGCCATGCCTGGCTCACAGCCTGCCTGCCAGCTCCTGCCTGCTTTGGGGCAGGCCCCTAATGGTGGCAGTCACAACAGGGCTAGCCTGCAGTCTCCTCTGTGTGGGTAGCTGACAGCCCTTCAGCGTCCAGTAACTGGGGCGGGCCCAAGCTGGGAGAGGTCACTGTGGGTCGGGTGTGGATGGAGGAGGTGGCTGTGGCACCCTGCAGCTGTATGGGTGGCTGCGGGCCAACTGGGTGCCTCTTCCTCCCTCCCGTGCAGAGACCAGTGAGCTAACAATTCCAGCCAGGCTGCCCTTGGGGACTAAGAGGAATGTGGCACGCACGGTTCCTGTTCTCTAGTCTCCTAGAGTTATCTTAAAACATGTATTTTTTCAAAAAAGAGGAAGAAAGCTGTGCAGGAATGAAGGCAGGAAGTAGGCAGGAAAGAAGAGAGGAGAAAGATGCATTTTATCTAGTTATTCATTTTAGTTGCTGCCTCCTGTCCCAGGACATGAACCCGAGTCCCAGGGCTGTATGTGGACTGTACCTCAGACACATCTGAGTCACCAGGAATTACCTTAAAACATTTAAATGAAGATGTTTTCCATTTAACTTGGGAGAACACATTCCCAATCCTGCGCAATTTATTTACAAGTTAAATACATTTTAAATATAATTTGTGCACTAGTATTTCACAAAAAGTAAATCATCTATCAGTGACTCTAAATGTAATGGGGTAAAGCAAAAATGTTTTTTAAAGAAAAGTTACTGGCCGGAATGAAGGAAGGCAGAAGGAGAGAGGAGGAAGAAACATTTATTTATTTTATTTAGTAATTTATCTTTGTTGTTCCTGGGACCTTGCGATGTATGTGGACTATGCCAACTGGAGGCAGCAGACTTATCCATTAGGCCATCAAAGCACCTGAGGGTTAACATTTAAATACAAACAGAAGCCCTAAGTTTTCTTCCTGTCCCAGGGAATGAGACTTTACTACCCCTGGGGAGGTCCAGACCCAACTTGGTGACCTGGTGTGACAGGTACAAGGCAGAATTGTCCATGGCCTCCTGAGAAACAGGCACTGCTTTCAGGTAGAGATCTGGAGGGCTTCCTGGAGGAGGTAGACCTGAGCTGAGTCTTAAAGGATGGGAGTGAGCCTGGAAAAATCGTTCCAGCAAGGGGGCCCTGCGAGAGCCAAGGCCAGGGCTCAAAACTGTATCGTGAGCAGGGTGTCTTGGGGCAAACTGGTGTGTGCACATAGTGAGCAAGGCATATATGAAAACACTTCACGTTCTTGCACAGAACTCTGATTTTAAACCTAAAAGGTGTAGCAGCAGAAGGAGTTCAGATCGGAGCGTTGAAATTCCAGTTCTAATGTCATCATTTACTCACCAGGAGACACTGAACCAAGTCCTATGCTTTCTCTAGCCTCAGTTCCCTCCTTTGTAAGATGCGAATACCAGCAGCTGCCCAACTTCCCTCGGTGGGCTCAGGGAACTTGAGGGGTTCCCACTGGGCATGGGTCTGTGGTTTTGGACCTCTCTGGGTGTCCCTGCCAGGTAGGCCTGAGTTTGTTGGCTTTCCCTGCCCTCGTCAGCTGTGGGAGGGCAGGGATCACAGTGTTTTGATTCAGGGTTATATATTCAGCACTCAGGACTGTGCCTGGGACATTCTAGAGCTTCCAGGCATATTTTGGAGTAAAGGTACATGGCACTGGAGCTTAGAACTTCTTAACTTTATTTATTCTTTGGAGGCAGAAATCCCTCCACTATGCACGTTTCAAAAGAAGATGCTCAGAACCTTGCCCAGAACCTAGTGATCACCTTGAGTCGCAAGATGTTTTAGGGTCTTAAGTTTTTATAGAACATTTTATAGGTTCTCTGTCTTCTCCCTCAGTGTCAGGACACCATCTCAGCTGTTTGCCTGCTTGCTTGTCTCCCAAAGCCCTCCCAGGTTCTGCTAATTTGCTCTGGGTAAGAAATACAGACAATGCACCATCAAGAAAGTGAAAAAAGCCTACAGAATGGGAGGAAAATTTTGTAAATCATATATCCAATAAAGGACTTGTTTCTAAATATATAAAGAACTTTATAATTCAATATTTGAAAGAAAACCTATATGAAAATGGGCAAAAGATTTGAATGGACATTTTTCCAAAGAAAATACATAAATGGTCAATCAGCATACAAAAACACTCAACATCACAACCAGGGAGATGCAAATGAAAACTGTGAGATACCGCTTCACAGCCACCAGGAGGGCTTAACAAAAAAGACAGACAATGACACTGTCAGATAATACACCACTGATGGACAAGTAGAAGGTTCAGTCATTGTGGAAAAGAGTCTGGTAGCTTCTTAGAATGTTTAATATAGCGTGTCTGGGCGCCACTGGTGACTTAATGGTGAAGTCTGTTGGATGCAGTTTATGTACATCCCAAGGACCAAGGTTTGTGACCTGGGACCATAGGGAGCAGCCAAGATGAACAACAAAATACAAGGAATCAAATGATTCTTTCTCCTCTCTTCCTGCTGCCTTCCTGTCCCTGCTTCCTTCATTCCTGCCTGCACCTCCCCTTTAAAAAAACTCACATATACATACATACATACATGCATATGTGATACATACACACACATATATATATATCTAGAGAGAGAGAGAGAGAGAGAGAGAGAGAGACTACTCCTAGGTATACAGCCAAGAGAAATGAAACCTTATGTCCACACAAAAATATATACACTAATGTTCCTGGCAGAATTATTCATAATACCCCTGAAATAGAAACAGCCCAAATGCCCATCAACTGATGACAGGTGAACAAAGCTAGCCATGCACACGACAGCCACTATTCCACCACACAAAGAAGTGCAACATGGATAGACTTCAAAAAAAGCCACTAGCAAAAGGCCACATGTTATATGATTGCAGTTACATGAACTGACTAAAACAGACACATCTATAGACAGGCGATAGATCAGTGACTATCAGGGAACCAGGGGGGTGTTCAGGGAAAATGGGGGTGATTGCTCGTGGTACAGTTTCTTTCTGAAGTGATGAAAAGTTTCCCACATCGATTGCGGTGAGGGCTGTACAGCTCTGTGAATCCTCTGAAACCTGCCAGTTTTCATCTTTTAAGTGGAAAACTTTATGGTTAGGTGAATGACAGCTTGACAGAGTTTCTATAAAACACGGAGACACCACCGTCCATTACTAATGTGAGTAAACTGAGAGAATGTCTCTGGAGAGCTTAAGGACTTCCTGAGTCTAACACAGGGATTTTGTGACAACAGCTGCAACCTCCCAAACTTATTTCCTGTTGTTTGCACATATTTGAGGCTTCTCAGGCCCATAATATCTAGATAAGTGAGGTTTATAAGCTCATACGCGTAGGCAGTGTAGGGACAGTATGGGATAAACAGCCCTTCTGTCCTCTGGGTGGTGCCCGCAGCTTTGACTCACACAGCAACTTCTCCACATTCCCCTCCCAGTGCCAAGGCTGCTGAGGTCTGGGGCCCACCCTACACCTCTGGGAAAGGTTGTGAAAGGCAGATGTTCTGGGGAGAGGAAGTGGGAGGGAATCACAGGCTACTCACCCAAATGGCTGAGGGTTTTTATAATGACTTCAGTTGGAAACTGCACACGGCGCATTCCCTTTTCCTGACCGAAACCATCCCCTCCTTAATTAGGAAGAGATCAGCCCCAGGAAGCCTGCCCAGCATGCCCAGGGCAACCCTCAGAAAGTGGGCGCGGGACCACGTCTGGCTGGTCGCCTCCTGAGAGCAGCCTAGCAAGGACATGAGGGTGAGGCAGCGGGGGTCACAGTTAGTCCTACACTGACTAGCTCGGTGGCCTCCACTAGTCTCTTCACCACTCTGAGCCTCAGTTTGGTATAAGGATGATGTGAGAGAAGCAAAGTGCCACAGGCTGAGCCTGTTAGTTTCTCTCATTTTTCATTTTGTTCCTGTCTAGGATTTTTTAAAAAAACCTTTTGTCTGTGGAAAGCAAAAATAGATGCACCTAAATCAATACATGGTATTCTCCGTTGAATGGTAAAATTTACTCTAAAATTTTCTAGAAATGTGTTGAGCTAATGGCCTGAAGGTTTGCATCTAGTTCCCACTAAGACAGCTAGAGGGAAAAGATAAGCTGTTGTTTGGGACTCGAGTGGGAAGAAGAGGTGGACAGCAGAGCAGGAGGGAGATAGAGACTGGTGGTAAGGGCCAGTCACCAGGGTGGCTGGGACTGGGGCAGTGGGTGTATGCTTTTGGGACAGGGCCTCCAGCTCCCCCTCTGTCTCCAGAACCCTTCCACTGAGAGCAGTGCCTTTCCCACTGATAAGACTGCTGAGCCCTGAACAACAAAGGGGGTTGGGTCACCTAATAACGTCTAACTTACAGTCAGTCCTCTATATACACTGGTCCAGACCTGGCAGCTTCAACCAGCCTCAGAGGACTCAGTCTGTGAATGCAGACCTCGTGGCTAGAAACAAATCTGGGTATCAGTGAACCCGCACAGTTGAAACCTGGGTTGTGTTTCTTTTTCAGTCTGTCTTGTTCCTGGATTCCAAGTTCCTCTCAGGTGGGAACTGAGTCGAACTCGCTTTTGTAAGCCCGGCACTTAGCTCAGGCCCTGGCACATGTCAGGTCACACTCCAGCTGCACTGGAGCATCTGGAGGGTTTGTTAAAACATCATGTTAGGCTCCATCCCCAGATTTTTGAATGCTGATCCTTGGACCACACTTTGAAAACCACTGCAGCAGATCTCAATAAAGGTTTGTGCAAGGAGTGAGTGAATGAATGAATCACTTGCATGGAAGATCCACTCCAGAGTCCATTTTTTCCCTGAACTCATATACTCAGGTTCAGATCCTAGCCTACCTCTTCCATCAAGCCCTCTCTGACCCCTGGGACCCCGGGTATCAGTGTGCTTTCCCTGTGCTCCTCTTGGTCTTGAAGGTCAGTTGTATATGCCCCACCCCTGCACGCACCTGAGCTGGTGGGAGCTGGGCCTTTCTGGTGAAGAAAATAATGTGCTCAGAGCCATGGTAGCAGTGTTGCTAAGCCAATAGGACAAACTCCACAGGGACCACTCCTATAGCCTGTCCCATCTGCCCTGGGTTACCAGGCCCACTGCCAGCTGACAAAGAGAATAGTACTGGAATACCACAGATCCTGGGGATGGAGAAACCCCCAAACCCTGACTGGGGAGATCTTTCCAGAGGACCCGTTTCCCTAATGACGAAAAACTCAGTCTGATTTGACACCTAGAAACCCCTCTCGCTACCCGGAGTTGATGGCCGGGCCTAGAAGAACTGCTTGCTGCAGCCTACTGACTGCACACGGGCAGGATGTCAGGCAGGGTTGGTTGGGAGAGAAAGGACAAGGCCCAGGGGTCAGCACCAAGGCCAGGGGCTCAAAGCAGGGAAGGTGCTCAAGTCCCAGGGGGCACCATTTAGTTGGCAGTCCTTGTGGACGGGACCCTCTGGACTTGTGCAGTGCCCAGATGGTGCAGTTCTAGACAATGGCTGGGACAGCTAAGCCTCCTCCAAGAAAGTCCTCATTTGTTAGTCCCTGAATCTCTACTGTGTATCTGGCATGGGGCAAGGACTATGCAGACTGTGCAGGTGGCCAGAGTCTGTCCTCTTGGGATTTTTAGGAGAAGGCCTGCTATACCGCGCAGCAAGGAGAGAAGCGCTGGAGTGAGGGCATGCCTGGGCAGTAGAAGCCAGGGAGGAGAGGCTTACTTCTGCCCAGTGGGGTCAGGGAGAAGGCAAATGGGGGCAGCCAGGTCCCTACGGGCCAGTTAATCCAGCCGGACTGGAGGCTGTCAGGCAGTGGCAGCTGAAGCTGCAGCCTCAGCGTCTGGGATTGGGTGGCTTCTTGCCTTCCAGGGACACTTGAATCGGCAAATCTTGGGGCTAGATGAATCTTGTGGGCTGTGGTCGAGGTTTGTAGAATCAAGGATGAGGTCTTCCTGCACCCGGGCAGGGGGCACTGTGGGGGCGGGAAAGGGGCCCCTGACTTAATGGGCAGAGGCAGATGCAGCTCCAGGGACTCCAGCCAAGAAGCTCAGCTTGCCCCAGGCAGCTGATCCCTGGCTCGGACTCCTGCCTCCCTGCGCTGCTGGCTACTTGACCATCTTTTCCAGGAAGACTGGGGGACCCTCCCCTGGCCCTCAGCAGCCTCTTTGTCTGGACTCCCAGGGACACTAGATGTTGGACACTCTCCAACTTCTCTGTGTGGGGAGGGTCACTCAGCCACCCTCTAAGGGCCAGCTTCATGTAGACTTTTGTAACAGTCCCCAGGAGCACTTCCTGGTTTCTCCTCAGACCCTAAAGGACAGAGGTGCCCTCGCACTTTGGGGCTGACACTTCACTTGTGCCACCACTGACTATGCACACTGGCTTACTTGCTGTCACCCCACCACACTGAGGGCCACTTCATTTCTGGGCCTCTAGTATCTAGCCTAGGGCCTGCCCCCAAGTAGGTACTCAATCAACGTTGTGGCTCGAATGACTTAAGTGCAGATTCTGCACCTGAGGACAGAGCGGGCTGATGAGCTCTGGCTGTTCAGCCCCAGAACCTAGCTGGGGCTCCTGCATCCAGAGCTGATTAATGAATGCCGTGAGTTTCTAAGCCCTTCTGCAGCCTGGCCAGATTGTTAGACCTGATCAGGCATTTCATGACTTGATGGTTATTTACACTGAAGACTTAACTATAGAGGCATTTTAACACTGCAAAGAAACAAATCAGGGTGTAACCTAGAATGTGTGGACGCATGAGAGGTCAATGACTCCAGGGTCTCTGTGCTTCTGAGTCACGGGATGGAACCCCTGGCAGTAGTCTGCCCAGTCTCCAGGAGGCAGGGGTGTATGGAGGCAGGGGAGGCAGGGAAGACCCGGCTGTGGCCACTGGCAGATGATGTCCTTGGCTTTTCCCAGTGGAGGCCTGTCTGATCTAGGGCCCATCTCTGGACACCCCACCCAGATCTCGTGCTTTTCCTGCTCTGATCATAGACTTGAACTTTTACCAGGAAAGTTCCTTCCCTCTGACTGGTGAAATTCAAGGTCTAGCAGAAAGGTCACCACTTCTGTGAGGCCCTCGCCCTCTGAGCAGGATCACTCTCCCTGCTTAAGAGCCCTCAGCTCCCTGGTAACAGGGTGGGACTAACGCACAATGGAAAGGTACTTTCCCTAGGAGGTCTCCTGCCCTCCCTAATTTCCATCACTCCTTCCTATGTGCTAAAATTAACATTAAAACAAATACCCTTTGATAGGAATGATTCACATTTTCTGGTCACATAACACGAATAACAACTTGGGTAAAGTCTTCCCCATTTTATGAATTTGAAGTAAACAATTTAAAAGTCAGTCACCCCCCTGTACAAAAGGAAGTCACTTTCTGGAAGTCTGCTAGTTCCCCCTTCCTGCAGGACCACCCTGAAAGCCATGCTAAGTAGAAATCCAGGGCTTCCCCTACTGAGAAGCTGTTGGGAAGTCACACCCCAGCTCCCAGTAGGTGCCAGCATTGCAAGAATCAGGAGTCAAATGAAGAAAAGTTACTGCCAGGCATGAGGTGGGGAGATCCTCACTGCTGACTTGCACACTATGGGTTTACACATTGAAAGCTGTGTAACTAGCACTGCCATTTTGCAGATGAGAAAACTGAGGCCCAGGCAGGTTAGGACTTTCTTCAGGACCCAGAGTGGTCTCTGGCCCTAGTTCCACCCAGGTCCTGCATTCAAGCTGCATCCAGGGTGGTGAGATGGGTAGCTCGCAGCCGCTGGCAGGAGCAGCGGTATACATGGGACTCTGAGGTGCTCTCCCTCCTTCCTCTTGGCTTTCTCTCCACCCACTGAGTCACCCAAACTCAGGCTTTCAAGCCACTCATTCTCAGGCTATTCCTGCAAATCCAGAACTGCCCTAGATTCCAAACTATGATCACAGGGAACCCTGGCCTTTCTCTCTCTCAGGCAGAGGGGTCCAGGAGGCAAGAAGGAGGCTGTACCTGAGTCCAGGCTCCTCCTCCCACCCCTACCCCTAGTCCCATCCCCTAGCTAACCCAAGTGGAGACAGGGGAGACGATGCCCAGCTCAAATCATGGTTTAAAAGCTGGCTTATAGCCACACACGTCTTAATTGGTACATTTCTATTTTCTCTGTGGGCATTTTCCTTTTCTGATGGACTCTTACAAACATTTTACTGTTATATTTCTTGTAATACTGCCTGGAATCATTATTTAGACATCATAAAAAAATCATTATAATTCTAAAAGGAAGGCTGAGAAGTTGCTACAAAAGAGAACACAGAGAGTCAGGCACACACACAAACACACACACAAACCTACCTACATACAGACACACATGCAAGTTTGATCTGGCAGAAAAGAGCGCTTTGTCACCACACTGCTTTGCAAAACAGAAATGAATGAATAATTTATACAGCTTTTTATAAACATCTAGATTTTCAAATCCTTCTAGAAAAATCAGGTTTGTCTACTTACAGCAGCAGTTCGGTGATAAACTGACCCAGAAATGGTTCCCAATAAGTAATATTTACAATTCCCAGCAGGCCTGCCTTCCACGGAAATGCACCACACGTATTAACATCTTTTCTTTTCTTTTTTTTTAAACACCGGAGCCCACAAAGCTGTTGCTCTCTCTAACCGAAGGCACTGTGGGATACATCCTTGTACCCTTTATACTGAAAAAGCTTAATGTGCAGATGGTTTTGCCCACTTCATTTGGGCAAGAATTTCATTATACTGTGCTCTTTGCTTCTAGTTTCAAAAGAGTGACGCTTGCATGAAGGCAGTGTACTTCGAATTCTTCAGGCCCCCAAGATGCTGGGCACACTCAGGCAGGTCAGGGCACACCACCCCTGCCTGCACTGGACTGTGCATAAGCAGACTTACCAACAACAGGCTGGCATGACATAGGGCCAACGGAAGAGTCTGGGAGCACACTTCCTTGACCTTGTGACCGTACCCCTTTCTGCTCAGGTCTGTCTCTGTGGGAGGTCTGCTTTGGCTTTGAAGGTAGGGGCTGACCCCCAGAAGGTGAGAGACCCTCAGAAGGCTTGGATGGCTGGGCTGCTGGCCCCGCTGTCAGCTCCTGGCCACAGGGACTGGACCGGGAGTGGTGACTGATGCTTGGTTAGAGAGTGCAGTGCAGAGAGCAGATCTGCCTGATACTTCCGTTTGGGGAGGAAACCTCACTGGTGATAATTAGTGGCTCAGACTGAAGTCTCTTTGCTACAGGAACTGAGGCAGGACAGCCAGCAGAACCCAGGATGCAGAAAATGAATCAATGCCCTCCAATGCAAGGCAGACTGCCTCCCCACAGGGGTGTGTGTGTCTGTGTGTCTGTGTGAGACAGAGACAGAGAAGTGTTTACTCTTTGGGATACAGAGCTGAACATAATGGCTGTGCAAAGTAGCAATTTATCAACTGCTAGAGGGTAATTTATTGCAATCACCATGGCTGTCATTAACTCAGTGATAATTCTTCCAGCATTGTGTGCCAACAAAGGCTTCACGGCCATCTTTACTTGCTAGTCAGTGCCCCCCAGAGACAGACAGAAGGACCCACAGACAGAGGTAGCTCTGTCATGAAGGGCAAGCCTGCTTGCACACACCTTTCCCAGTGTATCAGGAGGACATGCTGACTGCCCAAAGGAGGCAGGCCAAAGACTTGGAGGTCTTTGTACCACTGACTAAATTGGGCCACATCCTTTCTTAGGAGAAGTATAGTAAATGTGTTTTAACTTCTTTGAATACTGTGATGGTGAAAAACAGTGTCTCTGGGTAACCTCAGCACATGATAACCAAATACACAGCACTGGGTTCTGGGCAGGTCAAGACTATTACTGTTAGTCCCAGATGGGACCCCATGGCTTATCTCTTCTGCTAGAGAGAAACCTCTGTGGGCAGGGGTGCTCTTCACTCCCCCTAAAGTCCACACAGATCAGTCTGCATAGGTTAACTTTCTCCTGCTAGCTTTTTTCTACTATCCCTCCTTCTAGTTCCTGGTGCTCCCCACTTCTGCAATGCTGTTACCCCATTTTAAGTCTTGACATCCTCCTGGCCCCAAATCTCCCTTCCCTTAGCTCTCAATCTGAGTCCTAGGGCAAGCAAGGCCCCTCCCAGCCCCCAAAGCCTCACAACCATCTCTCCAGCTGAGCTCAGAGAGGCACCTGCGTGCCTTGGTGGGCCTGGTGAGCCAGCCTGGGTGTGAATATAGGTTCCCAGGCACCTGCAGTGCACACTCGGGCTTCTTTCTGCCTCTGTTCTGGTGGTTAGGCCAGAGTAAGCGTGAAAGCTCCCGGCCACAGCTCAGCAATCCTTTACACACTTCCTATGCTCTGCTAAAGGCCACTCACCACACAAGGTCCTGGACTCTCCTTTGTGGCCTAGTGGCATTTTCTCTCTTCATTCACGTGGCTTCCCAGTTAGACTATAAGTTCCCATGGGCAGGGACCTGCATGTCCTCCACCCCACGCCTCCACGCAGTTGTGCACAGGGCGCTAGCCCACAGAAGCTTGCAGGGCTGACCAGGCTCTAGCGGTGCTCTAAAAGGTGACAGGCACACAGGGCACCTAGGCCAGATTTCTGGGCAGTGCCAGGCCTGGAGTCCCTGAATCAGTCCATGGGGTGGGCTCGGCACCGGCTGTTCCTATTGGCTTCAGGGTGGTCTCTGAGCCCCTTGGAGAAGCTGCATTGCCAGGAAACCACACTTTCACCTGAAAGAAGGTCTCCAGGCATGAGTGGACAGGAGTTGCGAGAGCACCCTAGGGTTCCCAGAGAGGGCCAGGTCAGCTGTCCTGAAAGGGGATGCCTTGTCCCCTGGAGTTCTCACTGCACCCTGAGCTGTGCCCCGAGTTCCCCTCACTCTGGGGAACCCTCTTTGCCCTCACCACACACAGGCATGCCAGATCAGAATGTTCTAGACCAGATGTAGCAAGGGTTACAGGAGGACAAAAGGCAACCACGCCAGATCTTTTTTCCTTCCCCTCTAACCTCTAGCCTTTGAATCCAGAACACCAGAGGGCAGCCTTTCCTGGATCAAACCCCCAGATCCCATCCCAACCCCTGGCTGCCCCATACAGCACGGGCTTATTGCCTTCCTTTCTAGTTCCAGGCACCACCTCATTCTGGCCAGTATGGAGCCATCTCCACCCCGGCGACTCTGCAGGTCCTGTATTTGGTCAACCTGTCTTGGCACAGCCTCCACCTGGGGGGCCCTCTCACAGCCCCTGGAAGCACCTCTTCATCCTCCAGCTGCCCTGAAAGATTCATCTTCAGAGAGACCCTCATACAGCTTCAGGGCATGCCCTCACCCTCCCAGACCCACTGGTGAAATCACAAGCTTCCCCTCCCCATAGCCCGGTGGCCACACCACAGGCAGGAGAAGCTACAGTAACAGAGTCATTCCCTCATACTCCCTGCTGTCTACACCTGAACAGGACAGTCTACTCCACCACTGATTGTCAGTCCCTAAACACCTTTACATTTACCTTTGATTTGTTTTCTAATCTTGGGGTTATGGTTTTCACAGTTTCACCTCCCAGCCTGAGGGCTCCAGAAGGCTAAAAACCATGCTGTTTGCTTAAATCCCACCTGGCTCTCATTAAGCGGAAGAACGGGTGGGAATAAGTTACTGCCTGATTGCAGGATAATTAGGGCTCCTCTGCTGCAGGTTCTGCCAGGTGACTGGTGATTTATGAGAACAGAGGGAGACTGAGCAGCAGATAATTCTCTGACAACAGTGTTCACACCGGAGGAGGAGGGGACTATTCTGTCCTAGGGTGAAGTAACAATGCAGGAGTTTATGACTCACCAGCAGTTGCTGGCTCCCCACAGCCCCTCACAGCAGATGAGATGATGGTTAGTACCTCCAGCCCACAGCAGGGATATCTCTGGTTTTGCATCTTGGCTCAAGGCAGCTATGGGACTGCAGTCTCAGTGATACCAGTTTCATTACTTGTATTCAGATGAAGCAGAGGACATGATAAATAACAGCCAGCACTCATCCTGTCAGAAGTGGGAATCAGACAGGTCTTGAAAGGCTGGCACCAAGTTAGAGTTCAATAAATGTTTGTTGAATGAATAAACGATGAGGCGGAATTCAGACATAGATGTACAGTTAGTGATTTGGAGTTTCAAGTTGAAGTTGAAGAATGGATTGGGTCTCATGCGGCTTTGGGAAACTTGCATGATTGCGACACTAATATTATCTACCTCACAAGAGTAAAAGGCTTAGACATATGATATGCTTGGTCCAGGACCTGGCTTGTGGGAAGCTGGAGATTTAATAACAATAGGATTGTCCTTTCAGATCTGGCCAGGGTTGTTGAGGGTAGGGTAGGAGTGGAAAAAGAGGCACACACCCTTCCAAACCCCAAGAGGGAGAAAAAGAGCCAGTTTGGCCTAAGGTTTTAATAAATGCTGAAACTGGCAAATTTCCTTATTTTAAATAAAAAGGCCCATTCCTGGTCCAGACACTAGAAAGCAATTTCATGGCGTGAGATTGCCTTACTCACCTCAGGCCCCCTAGCCCAGGAGATCTGGCCACGAGCACGGTGGGAAGGGCAGGAAAGGGTGGGCCCAGCCTCAGCTGAGGCCCAGGGAGCCTGGACATTCTGCTTTCCTCCCTCCACCAACCTGCCTGACACTCAACCCAGCCCACTGAGGTTTTCATCTGCAAGCTGAGCAGAGAAAGAAGTCAGAGCCACAGTCTTCTCTTATCAATCTGTCAGGCATCCCTGAACACCTGAGGCCTGGGCCCAAGGCCAGTGCTGCCACAGAGAAGGGAATCCTGAAGGCCACTCCTGGGCTTCACTCCTGGTGAACTGAGGGGTTCATGCTAGATGAAAAATAACTCCAGCTGATGAACCCTTGAATCCAGGGGGTGGGATAGGGAAGAACCTGATATTTATTGTACCCCTGAACCCAACACTTATACAATCCCCCAGGTAAGCATTATTGTCTTTGTTTTATAGGCTTATCCTCTTCCAAGTCCTTAGCAAGATTTTACAGATGAAGAAGCAGGTGTAGAGAGTGGAGGACTTGGCCAAGGATACAAAACACCGAGTTGAGATTCAGACTTGGGGCCATCTGAGTCCAAAGCCAGGCCCACTCCCCTGCAGTCAGTCAGCTTCAGGTGTCTGCCTCTCTCCGCTCAAGTGTACACCTTTGGATGTTACTCATTCACTTTCACTTTTAACTACCCGAAGCCCTTCCCAATACTCTACTCTTTGATAAAGTCCTAGGAGGGAGGGGCCATGGGACAAGGACAGGAAACATGAATGGAAAAGGAATCTACTTTTGGCATTTTTAGGCTTGAGAGGGTACACCCATGACCAGCACATGCAGACCAGGTCCCAGGGAACTGGTCAGTCATGGAGCCAGCTGTCCAACCCCATAGTGAGCAGGCGGCCCAGTGTGAGCTCCTCACAGGCTTTGAGGCCAGCATCACCCCCATGCCAACTTCAGGTCTTCTTGCCAGGTTACCTGGCTGTGCCACCTTTCCATCATTCAAACTTCCTTCAAGCGAGTCCTGGTGAAGTAGCGGTTAGGTCAGCCACCTCCAGATGAGCTCAGTCCATATACATCCCAGGCACTGGGGTTCACATACTGGGTCCAGAGGGGACAACCAATGTGAACAACTAAATAAAAATAAAATGTTTGTTCTTCCTCTCTCTTCCTGCTTGCCTGATTACTCACCTTCATTCCTGCCTGCACTTTTCCTTAAAAAACAAAAAACAAAAAACCCTTCAGGAAACCTCTACCCCATGTTCTCCCCGGTGATGCCCACAGCCCGCTAGGTCCATCCATCAGTCATATATTGACTATGCACCTGCTCCATGTCGGTGCCTTTGTAGGTCACTGGGGCCAGATAGGGGCATAGAGGTAAGAAACAGTCTCAGGCCTCCAGGTGCTCCTGGTTGGGCCAACGGGTTCACCTGCAGACTCAGATTCTGTCAGCTGTGGGTGGGACCTGGCATCTGTATTTCTAACAAATCATGCAGGTGACTGGGGGCACACTCAGGTGAGATCCTTTGGTCTTGAGAACACACTAGCCCCCAGGACTACATTCTTTGGTCAGACAGCCCTCTGAGAACATGGTCTGTCTCCCCCACTAGTAGGTTCCTCTGTCAGCTAAATCTGGGGACAAATTCTACTTCTGCAACTTGTGATGGGTGTATGCTTGCAAAATACCCACACTCTCTGAGACTCAGTTTCCCTATTCTCAAATGAAACAAAAATGGTGCCTTCCTGTCCTGAAGATTACTATTGTGTGCAAATCAAATTGCCTGGCACAGGTAAATGCACAATAAATGCCTGCTATTAATTATATCATCATTGACGGACAGCAATACTTCCTGGGGATATTTCCAAACTCCTCTCTGGAGCCTAAGAGGCTGCCCTGGAGACTGGGAGGCCTCTCAGTGTGGGCTGCCAGGAATCCAGCAGGACCAGCCTGCACTTCCCGCAGTGAATCCCTCCTGCTGGCCCCCAACTATATATTCGCTCAGTACAACCTTCCCTTCATCTACCCAGTGACCAGAGTTCCAACCGCAGCTCTCTGGCCAGCCTGCCCCAAATTCGGGGAAATGGGCTGGCGGGGTAAATTTGTCTGGCAAGAGCCCCTCGGGCAGAGGCCGCGTGCGGGAAGCGGACACCACTCAGCAGATCAAGGTCGGGAGCCCCCAGCCGCCAGCCCTGCCCTGGGCGGCCTGTGCAGCGCTGGGAGAGCTGGGGAGAAGATCCCGCCCCGTATGGCTCCCTGCCGCCCCCGAAGTCTGGCTGTCCAGAGCAGCAGGGCACAGGGACCTGTGAACTAGGTAGAGGTCCTTTGAGAGAGGCGTGCAAAGCAGCTCCTCCCGGTCCCAACGCCTGCTCCCCAAGTCCCGCCCCAGAAGCAAGACGCTCCCTGCGTTGCCCAACCCACACGGCGCACGCGGTTAGCGTCCCCAGGAGAAGGAAGGCGACGAGAGTGGGAGGTCACGGCCCCGGGGTTCTTTGCCGCCGGGTGCACGTGGCTCGGTCCCCGCTGCCGGGGTGACCGGCAAGCGTGCAGCGGCAACCGGCCAACGCGCGGCAAGCGCCTGGGCAGGGGACCCCCGGCAGGACGCAGCCCGCAGCCCCGCGGCGACGCGAAAGAGGGGTCACTCACCTCTCCGGCCCGCGGCTCGGAGCAGCAGCAGAGGCTGAAGGTCCGCTGCGAAGGCGTCTGCTCCGCCCGAGGCTCCTCCTCTCCGCCCGCCCCGCCCGACCGCCGGGGACGGACCTGCTGTGGAGGTGGCCGCCCGCCAGCCCGCCGTTGCTTATCCGGCGGGCGCAGCCACCTCCCCGGGCCTGCAATCGGGGATCCGCAGTCCTGCATCCCAGCCTGGCCCTGGAGGCTCAGTGGCTGTTAAAGACCCTCCGCCTGAGGCCCAAAGCTTGAGCTGAGCTCTGCGACTATCTGATCTGCGCCCCGGAATACTTGCCAATTAAAGTGTGCAGAACTCTGGAGCGCCTCTTGACCAGGACATGGAGGCTAGGCGCACAGGTGACTTCTGGGTCCTGCTCCGTTGACCTGAGGGACACCCCAAACCTACATGTAGACCTCGTTTTAGAACCCAGTAATTACAGCTGCTTTATAAAGCGGGACCCAGTTTCCTTCTTTAGCACAATGCAAGCAGGCAGCAGAGGATCCTCCTCAGCAAGGTTGCACCCAGGCGTTTGTGGCTCTGGCACATCCCTGTCCCTTGTCCACCTTTTGGATAGACTTTTGGCCCTTCCCAATAGTCATCAGATTTCAAGACCTGGGAGCTGGATCTCGCCCCTTCCCCAAAGATGGCCAGAACACTGCCTGGTGCCCTTCGCTCCTCTTTGCCAACATACCCAGCGCAGCGGTGGATGACCACTCTTTTCCATACTTTCTAGAGGTGTGTGAGCTCATCAGAAGCCCTTTCCTACCTGTGACCCCACAACACAGGCTCTTGACAGTTAATCCCTCCCCCACATTTACAGGTGAGCACACTGTAGGCACTGATTGGCAAGCTGCGTATCAATGTCACTCATCCTCTGGGAGGCTGGGAGTTACCTGACCTTAAGGACTTCCTAGAATAATCCCTGGGTGTATGTTCCATCAGCTCCTGAGAAGAAGCTTCAGATTACTCCAGAAAGTCAACTTGTGCTGGGGAGATTAGTCTTACATAGGGGTTATCTGAATGAAGGGGCCAGAGGCTGGGCCTGGGCCTCAGCATGGGCCCCATTAGACTTCAGAGCACAGTGAGGTGAGAAGGTAGGGTTCTGACCTGTGGCGATGGAAATGCTACTGTGAGGGACTCCCCTCAGCCCTTCCACTCCACTGAGACTTCTCCCCCTATCCCATGAGCACCTCTATGGTTATCTGGCTCTGGGTTCTGCCAGGCCCTACAATCCAGATCCCCTCCTGCCTCCTACAACAGGGCAACACCCTTTCTGCACTCTTCTGACAGTTCTCATAGATCCTTCATCCATTTAGTACTCAGAAAGCCTTTCTGTGCCACTCAGTGTTCCATGTGCTGGGGACATATGTGCCCAATGCTTGGCTCCTGCTCTTGGGTGGCGAGTTGCTTTGCAGTGGGTTGTAGACTCTGGGAAGACAAACTACTTCCTAGCCCTAGCATAATGCCCTGCACACATCAGCGCAGACTGATGGGGATCTCTAAAGCATTCTTCTATAGCTCTAAAGGGTGGAACAAGGAGACAGAACTTGGGAAAGGCAAAAGCATTTTGGAAGTATCTTGGATCATTTCAGAATCCTTTCCAAGAGATCTGGTGGCCCTCTTTATGGGGCTTCCTGTTTGTTGCAAAGAGAGAGAGGGGGGAGGGACGGAGAGAGAGAGAGAGAGAGAGAGAGAGAGAGAGAGAGAGGAAGAGAAAGAGAGGAGGAAGAAGAGGAGGAGGAGGAGGCAGGAAGGGAGGGAGGGAGAGATATCTGAGTTCTGAACTGGCAGAGGTATACTGAGGGATGTCTTACAGGGAACATGAACTGCAAGATGACACTGCAGGTCCCAAAAGGCTCAGGGAGGGAGGGAAGGCTCCCTTCCCCCACACACATAGGCCCTAGCCCCTTGGTGAACAGAGAACCACCCATGCCCTTGGCCTTAGTCAGTCCGTTTTTCTCTGGACTTGGAATGCCTTGAGTGTAAGCTTGTCTCCCTTGTCATAGACCCAGGATGGGTAAGAGCTCAGTAAATGTTTCCTGATGCATTTGGGGCCAAACTCCCAGGAGCAGATGAACTCTCTCCTGATGCAGGAGGGAGGATGGTACACTGACATGGATTGAACACCTCTTCTGTGCCAGACTCCTGTCCATGGTCAGACCAAGGGCAGAGCGGACAGTGTCATCCTTTTAGGAGCTTCCACAAATTGTGCTACTCCTCCACTTAAAGCCTCCCCCTTGCTCCCCCATCTCAGTCAAAGTGATCCTTGCAGTGACTGACAAGACCCAGTATAATCTACCTGCCTTCCAACCCCATCTCCCAGTTCCCTCTGTTATACTGTATCCCACCATACTGACCTTGTCCCATCTTCTCAGACAGATTGCACAGGGTCCTCAGGCAGGCATAGTCCTTGCTGTTCCCTTTACCTGGACCCCAGGGGTCCCCCATATCCCTTTCTCATTCCCTCTCTTAGGTCCTTGAAAATAGCATCCTATCCTTGAAACCCACTCTGATAATTCCCCATCTTCATCCATGTACCCTGCCCTATTTTTAAAAAATATAGCCTTATCTTCTTCTAACACAATATAAAACATACTTTTCCTGTTTGTGATTTATGAACTGTCTGCTCCCACAGAAACATGAGCTTCTCTAGGGCAGGGAGCTTATCTGTCCAATCACGCATGTATTTGTAGTGGAATAGGGCGGTGCCTGGCACGTGGTCACTGCTCGGTGAGTAGCTGCTGAATGAACATACCTCCATTCTCAGTCCCCTTCACCTCCTTCAGCATCTCTGGGAAGCTGTGAGGGCCCCTATGCTTCCACCCACCCTTGCCAGCCCCAGAGCCAGTACACACACAGAATCGTGTCTTTAGGGAGCTCCTGGGTATGTCAGCTCCTGAGCGTGCCCTTTCTCCTGAAGACAAGGCTAGTTCTTTGGCTAAGAGGACAAGAGTGTCCAATTTGAGCCTGAGAGGAAAGGAATGTTGTTCGCTCTCAGCATCTTGGCTTATTCCAGCATTTATAGACAGGGCTGGAGCACATCCATTTCACAAAATAAACACCCTAATTGACTATTAAAACAAGATGGCCATGAGAAGCCGAGTGTCTGATGCACTCTGACAGCCCTGCGGGCAGAGAGGCAGGGAGACAGGCCACTTCATCCTGGCTCCTCCCCAGGTAGGTGCTGGTGCTTCCCTGCCCACTAGCCCAGATGAGGTGAGCCTCCTCCAGACCTCTGGGCATGGACACCTACTCCCCCTTGAGCAACCCTGTGTGCAGGAGGGGAGCAAGGCTGCACCTGAGGGTGGAGGTCCTGAGGGTGATTCTGGCAAATGGAGGGATGTATCTGCCACTGTGATGACCCACTGGGTGAAACCTTGTCTGAAGGCCAAGAGCTGAAGCAAAGACAACGGGAATGATCCATGAGAGCAGGGCACTGACTGCAGAGGCGAGGCGATGGAGGGGTCTTGGCTGGGATGGGACCTTACAGACTGTTTTCATATGACATATTATTTTCAGCCAATATTGTTCAGCATTGTAACGTGCGGCTTTCAGAGAACTGGGATCTCCACCTCTGCGCTGAGTCTCTCTGTACCCCCAGAGCCTGGCACGCCACTCTGGCATAAGGCTGCCCTCTTTCCAACCCTCTGCTGAAATGTGAGCTCTCCCCAGAGGAAAAGCTCTCTGAGCTCAATGGAATGAGAAGCTGTGTTTGTGCTGGGAATTTAACTAGCTAACACAAGCATGGAGAAGGTTCTAAGCAGATGCTGCAGGGGAAGGGGAGGTCAAGGACCAAGGTGGGTGGGGAGGCAACTCTTTTTCTAGGGATCCCCCAGCACACAGCAGGTAATGAGTCTTTGAGAGCATGCGTCCAGCCCATCAGCGGCCCACGGCAACACAGGAATCTGCCCAGCTTCTCCTGGGAGTGTTTAGCGAACCCAGGAGTAGGTTTTCTTGTCTCTAGGGAGCAGTGCATTGCCCTTCAGCTGGGGGAGGTTGGAAACACATGAGCCAGAGACTGAGTTTTAGCCTCTTGCTCCAAAGGCACCTCGCATGACGGCCAGCCTGGAGATTTTTAGGATGGCAGTGTCAGGACCACCCCAAACCTCCTGAATCAGAACCATATTTTAACAAGAATGGCTGGAGAGTGTACACACATTAAAGTTTGAGAAACACTAGTCTGCAAGGCAGAGGGAGAAACCAGCAATTCCTTGAATAGCTGAGTCTGGGCAGATCATTAGAAACCTGTACAGGCCTCCCTCGCCCTCACTGGTTGCTCTTTAACCAGACCCATTGCTTTCTTGAAGGTCCCTGTAAGCCAAATGGTCTGGTTTAATCCAATTCTGAATGTTTATAAATAAGTCCCAGCACTCAGTGCTTTTTATACAAAGTGTTGAGGAGAAATCTTAAGATTGGTATGCTTCCTCCTCTCCAAAGACTGGTCTTATTTCTCTTTTTACTGTGGTCGCTAGGATATTCAGATTTATGTTCATGACTACATTATCCTTATTAAAATAAAGTTCTAATTTATTTTCCCCTAGTCCATGTTTTGTGTGTCTAGTTTACTAGTAGCCTTATTGCTAAGTTTTCTGTTACAAGTTGTCCTAAGTCGCTTTTGAAAAAAGTCAATGACTTTAATAGCCACAAATTCTCACTCCCCTTAATGACCATTGCCTTTTCATGGCACATTCTCGATTGGAGTTTTGAGAAGAGGCTGTTAGGAGAAGGGTTTCTTACAGATTTGTCAGTTATTAGGAACTCCTGGGTTTTCTAGAAGAGAAAGCTCAGCCAGCAAGGGGTCACTTGAGGTAGAGACAGGCTCACACTGGGCTCCTCCCAGCTTCCTCCCTGCCCATCAGCACCCATCTTACCAGATCTGGGAGTTGAAGCGCTGCCCTCTGTGTCAAGGGACTTGCCACAGCCCTGGGCAGGGACCCCCTTCCCCAGGGACCCAAGTGCCATCTCTTCACACGCTGCTCCCTGCTGCTGGTCTCCGGGCTGGGTGGGTAGTGGAGTGTGGGCTGAGGCTGCTCAAGGACAGAAGGGTCATAGTCCGGCCCAGCAGTGGTGTCACTGGCCTCAGGGTCATCTGTAAACACTGTGGTCAGCTGCCGAGATAAGCCTTCCCACCATGCCTGGGGATGTATGTACTTCAGCCTGCTCAATTTTCTGTTTCCTGAGTCTTGACTGCTAAGAAGTGAAGGAAAGGAAGTGACATTTGCTGAAGTTCCACCTTCAGGCAAGCCTTGTGCCATGTTAGATCACCCCTAAATCCACCCAGGGCTTTTAAACCCACTTAGACTCTTTGAGAAGAATGAGAAATGAGGTCAGTCACATTTTTTTTTCTGTTCAGTTGAGGAAAATGACTTGCTTAGCAACATGCAATGAGGAAATAGCAGAGCTAGGATTTAACCCAGTTCTGCCTGATTTCCAGATCGTTCCATTGCCTCTGCCGCACTAGGTGTTTCTATTGGTAATGGCCACCATACTTTGGTGGTCCTCTTAGCGCCAAAGGGTGGGGCCAGCTGAGTGGCAAGGTGACTGTGGGGGCCTGAGTCAGGGAGTCTCTGTCACATCATGCACCCTGCCCAGCCTGAGGGAGAGCCTATCAGCTCCTCAGCCTTTCTTAGGATTGACGGCTTCATAGTTTTGTCTACCCGAGATTTTACACAGTCTGGTAGCAGGTCTGTGGGATGTCAGGTAGGTGTTCAAGACTCTAGTTCTATTGAGGAATGGGAAAACTGCACATATAGGAAAATTACACATATGAGTTTACTTAAATATGCAAAATAAAAGTTACTGCAATAATAAAAAAAAAAAGAGTCTGGGGTACTGATTTCATTTCAGACCCACAAATGGACCAGCAGATTCAGAGCCCTCTTCTGGCTTTCTGAAGAGAAGTCAAGCTTCTTCATGAAAAGGTAAGAGAGAGAAGCTCTGCTGTATAGGGCTACAGTCAGCCAGGTAGGGCTCTGGGGAGGAGGAGGGGCCAGAACTTGGCCACTGAAGGTAACTGTAGGGGAAGGAACCCCACAGGCTTGGAGCCACTTTGACCTGAGTTCAAAGGCCACCTCCTGACTTAACCTCAACTGTAAGATGAGAGTACATACCTTCTCAGGAGGTTGGGAGAATTAAGCAAGAAATTGCCAGGGAAGTACCTGGTATAGAATCGCTGTTTGCTAAAGGAAAAATTAGCCCATCTGAGAGGAAAAGATGGTATTTAGGGAGAGGAGAGCAGATTACTAAAAAAAAAAAAAAAAATGAAAATCAGTTCCATGAGAACTACAACTCCAGGAAGACCCGTCTCTTCCCCCTTGGAAACTTTGTCTGTGTCCTGATCTAAAATCTCTCCTCCTCTGAGGATCCCTTAGGATACTCATTGTCTTCTGACCTCCCTTGCTTTCAAGGCATTGAAGCCCAGGTGGCTAATGAATGGCAGTCACGCCCCAGCCCCACATGGCCAACGGTCAATGGGACACCCTCGTCTGGGAATTAGGAGAACTGGCATACCTGCCTCAGTTGGCTGGAGACTCTCTTCTTGTTGGGACCTCCACTTCTGTGGCTCATGGGGTCTTCCCGACTGCTCAGAGAGTTGCCAGGAATAGGTCTTGCCCTGTGCACAGTTTGTTTGAATCCTTTTATCCCGATAGTACATTTCCCCCGTTTTTCAAACAAAGAAACTGAAGATATGTCACCTGCTCAATGTGACAAAGCTCAGCAAGTGGTAGAGGCAGGACTGAAGCCCCGCAGGGCTGTTCGTGCCCACCCTACCACTACATTCCTGCTGCCTGGATGTTGGATTCGTTTCTGAAGAGCTTCTCTCTGGCAGGTAGCAGGTAGATCAAAAAGACAAATGGGAGGCTAGGATGGACTTAGGAGTCGACTTAGGAGACAGAATAAGTCTTATAATTCTTGTGTGTCAGGAGCCCATCACCCAGGCCCAGGGGTTGCACATTTCATCAGCGTTCACAGCTCCTGTAGTTGCTTCCTGATGTCGGCCTAACATCTATAGGGCAGTATGCAGATGTATGAGTAGAAAACCTAACAGGCAAAACCTTAGACTTCTGAGAGCAAAGACCCCCAAAGACCAAGGACCCCACCTTAGCAACTTGAACCTGGATGCATTCATGAAAGGAGAAGCCCCCCACCCCTCATATATATCCAAGAATCCATCTTTCCTGAGTGAGAGGCAGGCAGCACAGTTCGTACACACACGTGTGTGTTCCCTTCATGTAACTTTCCCGGCCTGCAGGGAGGTTAAAATCTGTTTCTGCTTTCAGTAAACTTGCTGTGTGCTCCTGACCAAACGTCTCTCTCCATGAATTCTTTCTGGACGGACCCAGTGTCTCATCAGTGTGTCTCGCTCACCCTCACCTGCACCACTTCCCTTCCTGGACTTTGCAGGCGAGAGATTGGACCTCTGTTGAATGGTCTTTCTAACCTCCCTTTTAACCCTCAGTCAGAGGCAGAGGCCTGCTGCAGGCAGCTGCTTTGAACTCTGGTGAAATGTGCATTCCCTGGACCTGGAGACAACAAGACTTAAAGTTACCAGGACCTGGGTTTGAATCCCGAGCCTCAGCTTTCTGATCTTAGAATGGGGATGATGAAGGCCGGCCAGGGGGAGTGAACTAAGTGCATGTGGAGCCACGAGGCTTGAGTTTATGTCACCCCTGCATGCCTCATCATACTCCCTTGGCTCCTTGTCCTTCTCTGCCTCAACTGCTCCAGAAGCACGGGGCTGGAAGTGTGTGAATAAATGAGACCTTGGTTCTTAGCTCCGCGAGTGAAAGAATTCAAAAACACCAGAAAGGAGAAGTAAAGTCAAGGAAGAATTTAATTAATAGGCAACAGGAAAGCATATTTGGAAATGTTCTGAATGGGCAACCTCAACTGCTCCAAGAGGTGGAGATTAAAGCACGCTGGGGCAGGTTTATATCCACTCTTCTCTCAGGGGCACATCTGATGGACTGTTTCAAGACAACCCCACCCCTCTTGGATGTTTTGCATAACTGTCAATAGTTTCAAAGTTCTCCTTCCTCAAAGTTCCCCTTATACTTTCCTTAGTCCCTGCAGTTTCTCACTACCTCTTGCCCACATTGTTCTTTTGTGCCCACACAGCCATCACCAAGGGTCAGCTTCTCATACAGGTCCTTTGTCTGCCCCAGCTCACGTTTATATAGCTGCCTGTCCTAACAGAGGGACAGTGCTAGTATGCAGGGGGACTAGCCTGCCACCCTAGCCTGGCCGGACAGCCTGGGGGACTGCAAGCACCAGTCTTGCCGCTCCAATTTAGTTTCACAAATTTTCCTGGAGTTCCAGGAACCATCATCCTCTCAGGAAATAAAGGGAGCATGGGAACACTTTCTGCTCCAGGTCCATCTGGCCACTTTTGGAAGTTGCTTAATGAGGCTTGGAGATTTCTGGGTATGGTTTCTATCTCTGCAGAGTCACAGGATATGAGCTCCTCTGGGTTCAGATTCCAGTTCTCCTGTAGCTACTGTGACCTACCTACACTGAAACCTACCTCCTCTTGTAAAGTGATGGGGTTCTCATGCTTTGAGGAGCCTGAAAAGCCTCAGATGCCTTTGTGTGGTGAACGCCTACACCATGGTGGGACTTGAGGCCCACCCACCCCTTATCTAGAGCAGGCCCTCTACCTGTCTGTGAGTGGGATCACATTGAATACTCTCAGATTAGACATCCTGAAAATTTTCTTGCACATTTAAAATTCTAATCTGGCTAAATTAGGGCTGCTAAGGAGTGTTGAGGCTTGAAGCTGTCAAGACACTGTCTTCCCCAGTTAATGGGCATTTCTGGTGGTAGCAGCCAAAGGCACTAGGCAGTAGCCCCTGGGGTGGGGGTGTTTCAGGGGTAGCAATTTCAGGGAGGGGAGGTGCAGGCACAGGGGACACATCTTTTTCCCACTGGGATGGGGCAGGGGCTTTGACACAAAGTCCAGGAGATCACATTTCTGCTGGGGCTGCTTCCTAGAATGCAGAGATGCCTGAATGGACAGTTGACTACTGGGCACAACTAGAATACACAGCACATGCTAATATAAGCAAATATCATGCAAATATAGCTGGCCTTAGGCTAGGTGCCCTGGGATGGCAGCTGGTTGGGGATGGAGGTACCTCTTACCCCTTTTTGTTTTACTTCTGACTTTGTCTTAGGCCTCTGAGCACTTCATAGGGTGAAGCTTTCCCTTTGCATAGTTCAGCTCTTCTGGTGTTGTCAGCAGATCATGAGCAACTATGCAGCACTGACTATGGATGTGTCCCATCATGCATAAAGGTGCCACAGCCACAGGATACACCTCATGAGGTGTATCCAGTCACAGGCCCTCTGATTCAGGACAGTGTCCTCATTCCATAGAAAAGGATGGTGGGACTTGGAGAGGGCACTGAATTTACCACCACACAGCTAGAGGTGACAGAACTGGACATCAAACCAAGGATGCCTGATTCTGGTTCCAGGCCCCTTCACCATGGTCGCCACCTATAGTGCTGTGCTACCTGATAACTGAATACTGTGCTGAGTGCGCATGCATGTGCATGTGCACATGTGTACGTGTGTAGGCTTGCGGGTGCACAGTGCCTCCAGATCCCACCCAGGCCCACCTAGCATGGTAGGCCCGGACCTCCCCTCCTCACCATTCCTCTGGCGCTTGGTGCGCACTCAGTAAATATCTCTATATCTGTGAATGTATGAGATCTCAGTTAAGATCAGTGTTTAAAATCTAGTTCAGCTATTGGGAATCCTTTTTTCTTTTTTAAAGTAAAGTTACAAGCAGAAAGGAAGGTAAACAGGCAGGCAGGCAGGAAGAGAGAGGAGGAAGATGTATTTTTCGTTTTATTTCCATTTATCTGTTCACACTGGATGTCTCTTCTACCCGGATCCCCGCCACTGCCCTCTGGACCTAGGACTTGAATCCATGGGTTTGTGGCCCGCATCCTTCAGAAGTGATTGACCTAACCACTACACCACCAAGTTTTACCAGTCTTTATTGTTTTTATCCTAAGTCAGCCTGCTCAGTCCAGATCACACTCTGTGGATAGCTAGTAGGTTTTCTTGGTGTTAGTCATTGTGGGATGAAACTAATCCTAGGGCAGGGAGTTAAGAGGGCCTTTGAATTAGGCAAGAAGGTATCCCCTGGACCTGGAGAGTGTTGGTCTGAATATGAGGGACAAGAGTTAGTATGGGGGTGCTGGTGGGATATGAGCTGTAACTTCTTCCCTTTTGTGCCCCTACCCAATTCCACCTCTCATTTCTGGGGAATCACATGGACATGGACATGAACTAAATCGAACTCTAAGGTCAGGCTGAGGTCTTTGTAAACTAAGAGTGCTAGATGTGGATTAACTCCAATCTTTGTGGGGTATTTGCTTGGTCATAGGTGATTGTGGCTGTGCTATGGGCCATCAGAGATCCCTTTTCCTCTCCAAAGTAAGTGAGGCATCAGGATCCACCAGTGGAGAGAGCTGGACCCACACAAGTGGACCATTTCACATGGTCATTGGCAGCATGGTGACTGGACCAGAGACTTCAGGACAGGCCTCACTTGAGAAACCTGGAGGCAGTTTTCTGGAAAATACTCAGAGGTACACGGGGCAGATGTACATGGACTTTTTGGGTAGATGATGGTTGGGACTGTGTTATAATAATTTCAGCCTAAGAAAAGCCAGGGCATACTCATCTTACAGATTACATACTGATGGGCTTGGAGCTCTGGGGGCCTGGCCAGGGTACCGACCAGGCACAATGTGGAGTAGCAACACCCCTGAGGCCAGTATGGCGGTGACAGAAGAAATGACTAGAGCTAACAGGGGCCAGAGAATCCTGGTGGCAGTGCAAGTTCTCCAGGCCCAACAGCCAGTCTCCTCCATCAGCCTCAAAGTGCTGAAGTATCTTCTCAAGCAGCATCTAGCTTGGTATTAGACTGGTTTCCCCAGGTTTATCACACAGGGACCAGGTACAATTAAGATACTAGATTCCACAGCAGAGGCCCAAGTGCCTGGAAAAGGGCAATCGGGAGCTAAGGGCAGTGTGGTAAGGCTGGCTGTGGGGCAGCACTGGGCCTCTTGCCCAAGTGGGTAGAGGTGGGGAGGCCTGAGCACTTAGGCGGGAGTGGAGGTCCAGTCTGTTTCACGGGGCCATTAGTGAGGCAAGTGGCTGCTGAAAAATTAACCATAGGCCTCACTAATGTACTTTGGAAAGGAACATCCTCTCAGGTGCTCGGATGCACAATGTGGACCCAATAACTGGGTGGGAGGTAGGAAGACTGTTGGAAAAAGAGAGGAGAAAAACAAGGAGCCTGCCCACACAGCCTTCCTCAGGGGTGTGTCTCTGGCATCGACATGGAGACCTGGGGCACCTCGTGCATGGTCCCCACTTGGTCTCAGTTCTGGAAAGTCATCCTTGACCCTCCTCTGGGTCTCTGGCTTCTCATTTCCAGGGAGTCCCACTATGGCAAACACTCTGAAGATGGCCCCGCATTCCCTAGCCAGCCCCCCAGTGGCTCTTTCTTGATGTAGAAGTTTCTTCTTAAACTTTTGTGCAGAGACCCTACATAAGGGGACAGGAGGGCACACTGGGTGAGGGACAGCAGGCCCCTGGTGCTGCATCTGCCTGACTCTGGACTTCCCCACCTGCCACCTGGCCATCCTGCTGCCCTTGAGCAGCTCTGGGTGCTGGATTCCACCTTCATGAAGGTGGAAGACCCACCCCTTGCCTATCTCTCAGTGGTGTTAAAAAAAAAAAAAGAAAAAGTCCAAAATGGAGTCATTTCTGCCAAGGCTCATGACCTAACCTAACTGTAGTTTCAGCCTCTCCAAAAAGTGGGATTCTAAATGAGTCCCTCTGGAATTTCCTAGACAGCACCAGTGAGGTAATCTGCTTCATGCCTTCCCCAGAGGAAGATAACTTTGCCAAAAAGTCTCCTGTTTCTTTTGTTAATAACCTTATCTCATAATTATCTGACTATAAAACCCTTCCTTTAAAGTGGAAATTTTAATTAAACAAAAATAAAACAAAAGCAAAAAAGGAAGAGAAAATAATAAAACAATAAACAAAACTCTTCTATCATATGATTCCCCCAACTCCCTTTGGTAACCTCAGATTTGCTGTCAAGGTCCAAAGGTTTATTCTAATTTTATACAATCAGTTCATTTATGCTATGTCTCTGAATTCCAGATAGAGGTGAATGTAAACCGGTTCAGCAATAAGAGGTAGAGTCAAGGGAACCAAATGGGCTCTAAGCAAGACTTTGTTGTCCTAAGTGCAGGCCAGGAAAGCTCCTTTCTGAGAAGAGACAGAAGGAGCAATCCGATCCTAAGCTCAGGAGGAGAGATTTTTAAGAGGAAGTCTCTGGCAGGCACAGGGCAAGGGTGGAGGGTGATGGGTGGAATTGTGATAAGGCTACCTGGCTGTTGATTTAGGGGTAGGGAGTCAGGGATGTCTTATCTGGATGGGCTGGGATGTTAGGAGGCAGAGGGATGGGGTTGGAATCCTGACTTTGGTAACCAGGAAGGTGGTTAAACAGCATCTGGTCTTGCTTCAGACTGCCAAACGTTCCATTTCTCATGCTTAGCTGGAAAGTGATGACTTTCAGGTTTTTGTTTTCTTTTGTCTCCTGTCTCATTCCTGCCTTTTGTTTTTTAATAAAAGATGAAGGGGAAAAGGTCATGCCATCTCAATTGCTGCTTCCCGCTGAGTGGGGTGAAGTGGGCACCTTGAGGGAGAGAAACCTTATTTTCCTGTAAGAGAAAAAAGGTTATGATTAGTGATATCGGTGGCGGTCCTGATGAAGTTAGAAATTGTATAAGGCAGAGACTAAGTAAAGGAAGATGAGAAAGGCTAAGAACAGAGTGAGGATTGGGAGTAACCAGAAAACCAGAAAAAGAGAGTGGAGGTTTGAGTGTTTTCTGGGAGCTGGGTGCCTTTATTATGGAGTTTGAAGAGATTTTCTCTATCTGGGCTGATTGGTTTATGCAGAAGCAGCATTCTTCTTGGAGGAGAAGGCAAATGCGTCCTCTGGAGCCAGCTGGCATGTCCAAACCTCTACAATTTTGTAAGACAACTGAAGCAAGAGAGAGTTAATTTGGCTATGAAGACCTGAGGCTGGTAGGAGGAGTGCAGGTGCCACTTGATGCCTAGGGTTGAGGCTGTCTCTTGAGTGACTTGAGAAATAAATGTGGAGCCGCTATTGAATTGGAGAGAGGAAGGGAGGCCAAACCTGGGAATGATTTCTTTTCTTTAAGGAGTGCTGTAGATACTTCATGGGCCTTTTCAGAGGCAGCAGGGAAGGCTTCTACCCATCCTGTGAAGGTGCCTACGAAGACAAGGAGATATAGAGATCACTGAACCAGGGTCATGGCACCATAAATGAGGGGTTTCGGGTCGCTCAAAGAACCTATGACAGTTAGGTGAGTGAGCAAGCAGAGATTTAACTAGAGGGTAAAGGAATGGAGGCAACCAAGGGAGGTCCAGACCTCGTGGGTTCAGGGTCGCTCCCGATATCAGACAGGCTCAGTGAGTAAGCAAGTTGGTGGTTCATAAGTGGGGAACAGAGAGACAGAATGGAACCAGCCAAGTGAGGCTAAGACTCCATTCATCTTGCTGGCAACCTGAGTTTTTAATGGAAAAACCCACATGGTGAGGAAGGGGAATGAAGAGAGGCTCATCAGACCAGGTTTCAGTTGATTGGGCGAGGTGAAATTGTCCTTTGAAGGGTGGGCTTCCTCAACTAATGCTGTTCTATCCAGATGATTGCATTCCTTGGCCAGGTGGTGATCCCTGATCTAAGGCTTGCTCTCGTGGGGGTCCTTACATTCCTGCCTTTTTCTTTTCTTTTCTTTTCTTTTTTTTTTAATTGGGGAGAAAAAAGATTGTAAGGGAGGAACCGGGAATAGGGCCATTAGCTTGATATAGGAAGGGGCGACAATTGGTACATAACAACATTTTCAAATTGTAATCAGAATGGCATGCTTTCTATTAGACCACATCAGATTTTAGGAATTTCATGATTAATTCCAAATAACAGATTAAAAGGTCAGAGTTTAAATATGAGTAGGGATCCTAAAAGGGGCTGATTCAGGAAAAGTCTGAGTGAGGACCCCAAGAGTATTGCCATGCCTTTCAGAGACAATGCAGGATGGAAAGGTTTTCCAGATTAGAAATGACTAGAACTGGTACAACTGCAAGTTTAATTTTATTAAAGAGAAGACAATAATGAAAATAGTAAGTGTAAGAAGAATACACATAAGAGGGTACTAGCAAAACTTGGAAAATGTTGTAGTCACTGGTGAGATCTATCCCAAATAGAGGTGGAATAGAGATTTTCCTGCTGTGAGTGAACTTTCAGAGGCAGAGGACCAGGAATACAGTAACAAATTATCTGCACCAACTACATTTACTTATCTGAAGGGACTTACTTGTAGGAGAATTTTTGATTGACTCACAGGTATCTGGTTTTTCACCTGGAACTCAAGACTTCTTTCCGTATATGTGTAGTTCAAAAGATGAACTAAAGACAACTTAAAATTACCATTAAACTTAAAGCAATTCACAAAGCAAGGTGTGACTTTCAGAGTAATTTCTCCTTGCATTACTTATGTTGAGAAAATACAGAGAATAGAAATAGATTGCCAGAGTAAACTAGGTGGAGTACCTTTCATTTATGTTCATAACCTGGTGTGAATAATAAATTGGGGATTAGAGTGCTGGATGAGGACAAAATGGCTCTTTCATAAGTGAGAAAATTAAAGTTTTACCTCCAACATCAGAGTTACCTGAGGCTCAACCTTTGGAACGAAGAGTTAGGAGTCAGATTGCTCCTTAATCTTTGTCCCTCGATACATGGGCTGGATTATGAAAAGGTGGTCCCTTCTCACTCTGGAGACAGGAATATTTTCTTCTTATGTCCTTCCTTTTGCACTGTGGCATGGCCCATGTGGTTTCCTGGTTTGAGGGCACGTTTTTGCTCAAGTGGCTGGTTTTGCCACAATGGTAAACACAGTGGGGCTCTTTGTTAAGGTCCACTTGGTGATGTCAGTCTTCTTAGTTGATGCCTAGGTAAGCTGATTGGAGATGCTGACAAAGGTAGCATTAAAAAATTTTTAGTCTGTTTTGTTCCCGACCTGAGACCTCTATTCCCTTCCTATTCCTTCTGTTAAGAACTTTAAGAGGTATTAAGGATTTAAGTAGCTTTAAGATTGGTAAGAAAGCAAAGATATTCCTTTAAGGAGAAACTATAGAGAAACTCAGGTTAATATTACTTTTTTAATTTAATAGGAAGAGAGGATGAGACTACCAAGAATGCAGAGGATAGTTCTGGCAGAGCAGTGGATTCCTGAGAGCAGTAACTTTGGGAGGAGGGCTACGGCTCTGCCTCCTGGATCCTTAGTAGCCCACAACCAGTGTGGCTTACAAAAGAGAAAAAAAACTTTCTTAATTTGGCAAAGTATGAAAACCTGTTTTTTCACAAATTTTTCAACATGGAAATATCAGCAAACAATAGTTTCTTTAGGTAGTAAAGAGTAAAATAACTGTAGTTAAAGATTTAGTTATAGCAAAATTGACAAAGTTTGATTGACTTTGCAATATACAATGTTTTAAAATAGTAAATAGAATAGTAACTAAACCTATTAGAACTTTCAGGAATTTTATATAACCTTAGGACACACACATCAATTATTAAACTTTCACATAGAATATTTGACCTTTTAACTTTGATTTTCTAAAGAAAATTATTCCATTCTTAGTTGTAACCACACTAAGATAGCTCTTTAAATAATTCTTCCACAAACATTTTTCACTTGCATAAACCTTCCTAATACATGTCGAGTTCACCCATGTTGCCTTTATTTCATTGCTTCACTAAAGATAAAATTTCCACAACACTTTCTTACTAAAATAAAAATCCAGTCTATATCTTTCCATTCAGAAACACTTTCTTTCACTTTCACTTTTTTCCAAGCACCTAGCAGAAGCTTATCCAGTTTGCATAGCTGGTAAGGCTTCTATGAGGGGGGTGGGGAGAGAGAGAGAGAGAGAGAGAGAGAGAGAGAGAGAGAGAGAGAGAGAGAGAGAGAGAGAGAGAGAGAGAGAGAGAGAGAGAGAGGGGGAGAGAGAGAGAGAGAGAGGGAGAGAGAGAGAGA
>RJWH01000360.1:0-185233 GCA_004363575.1 Solenodon paradoxus | reverse complement strand
GACAAGGGAGTTGATACACTCTGAGGCATGACATTATTGTCCCATGTACAGGCCGGTAAAAGCTCCTTTCTGAGAAGAGGCAGAAGGAGCAATCTCAGGGAAGCAGTGCGAGAGCACAGTTTTTAAGGAGGCAGACTCTGATTTTAGCATGGAGGGGGCTAGGGGCTGAGCTGTTGATTTAGGGGTAAGGAGTTCATGGGCTAGAATGTTAGGTGAGTGCCCCGGTGGGGATGGAGTCCTTGAGTTCAGCTAACAGGAGGGGAGTTAAACAGCCTCAGATCTTGCTACAGACTGCAAAACGTTCTGTTTCTCATGCTTGGCTAGAAAGTGACACTTTCAGTCCTTTTGTCTTGCTCCGACCTATCCTTGGATGAGCCTTGTGGCTTTTCAGAAAGTACAATAAAGGGGTTGGGAAAGGGGTTCAGTTATATAGATTTTCAGTTGAGAAGAGAGCAGATGAGGAGAAATTATAGTCCACCTTTTAGGAAAAGACCTGGCTTGAAGAAAAGAGAGGGGAGTAGATTTAGAGAAGTACTCTAACCTTGATGCCAGTGAGAAGACCTGGAGGTTGTTTTCAGGCTGAAGCTCCTTGAGAGAGGAGGAAGGGAGAGTAAAGACTTTCCAACAACACAGGAGGGGTGGTTTTAGGCAATGAGGGAGTGCTATTTACCCCTGTGATAGAGACTGAGGAGTCTCCAACAGGGCCAGAATAAGTTAGAGTCAAACATGGGGCTTTTGTATCAGTTAAAAGAAGTTCAGCTTACCTGCCATCACCAGGCACCTGGGGCTAGATCATGACTAAGGGGGTTGCAGTGGCCATCTACCAGGAGGGGTCTGAGTACCACTTTCAGCCTTCCATCAGGGTTCCCAGCAGTTTGTGAGGCCCTGGGGCCATTGCTAGCAATGAGGGGCCAGGTGGGCATGCCCGTTTATCTTGGAGACCTCAGGGCATTTTGACTTATAATGCCTCCTCTGTCTACACCACGAAGGGCAGGGCCCCAAGGGGACTTGAGGGTTGGGGCACTGAGGAGGCCCAAAGGACCTCCCACTTGCATTTGAAGCATGGGCCCAGAAACATGGGCCTGGTGTCCATTGAGACCCTGAGCCCAGTTGGGTGCCAGCAGCAAAGTCTCTGCTGAGTCTCCCAGGAGGCAGTGGCCAGGAACTGAAAGCCCAGTTATTGGACTTCTGCCTTAGCCTGATCTTTTTGTTGTTTCTACTAAGGCTCTTTATCTCTATTATTAAAGACCTGAAAGGCTGCCTTAAGAAGATTTTTTTGAGGGGACTGTAGGCCATTTCCCAATTTTTGTAATTTGCAGTGGTAGAGGATAATAAAGAGATTATAGGAAAGATTATAAACAGGTCACACATTCAAAATTCCTGAAAATAGTTGGGACTGAGGGGAAAGTGCCTAAGAGAGAAAGAGAAAGAGAGAAAGAGACCAGACAAGAAAAGGGAGCAGAAAGGCAATGCAGACAGGCCCCCTTGCTCTGGCTACCTAGGCTGAGGGAAGAATAGGTGCCCTGAGGGAGCAGAGTTAGCACAGTTCAGTTTTAAGTCTAGTGGTGCATTTGCACTTTGCACTCTTGAGTAAGGTGAGGGAAGGGTGGGTCAGAAACAAAGGTTGAAGGGAGGGGTGCAGTTTGGGGGATTATTGGGAAGACAACTGGGTGGGAAAACTGGTTCTTTTGGGGTTAATAGGCTCTGAATTCAGAGAATGTGAGAGATAGGAGAGAGGCAGTCTAAGAAAGTACAGAGCTTTAGGGAGAGAGCAGAGACAAAAACAAGCTTGAAAGAGTTTCCCAACCAATTTTCACTGCAGTGGCAAAAATTATTCAAATGGTACAGAATGGAGGGATTGAGGGTGGCATTTGGGGGCCACAGTGACCCAGGGAACTTGCATATGGGGGGGGTAGTTTCTCTGGGTAGGAGTGAGACTTGCGTGTTAGGGAAGGGGTAGGTGAAGAGTTCCAGGAGTTCAAGGCAATCATGAGGAGAGAGCCTGGCATCTGAGGGTCTTGTAAACCAGATCTCTGTATGTGTGCGAAGAGCAGACAAGATAATGGGAGAGCTTGGGGAGTCTGGAGAAGCTGGCTGATAACTCCCTGGACAGGGGTACACTGGAATGGCGACAGACCCCAGAGGGAAGTCAGTGTGCCTCCAGGCCAAGGTAAAAATGTGCTCCCTCTCTTTAGGGGTGGTAGCAGAGAGGGTGAGTGAACAGGACACTGCAGAGTGGAGTATAAACCAGTAGACAAGGGTGTGGAGAAAGAGGGATCAGCAGAGACAGAGGAAAAGGGCCAGGAAGGGAGACCAGAGTGAGTTTGGCTCCGGAAGAGGATTGAGAGGAGGAGGAATGAGAGTGAGGGTTGACTGGGGCAAAATCCAAAGGGAGGAGGAACTTGAGCAGGGACTGTACCAGGCAAGGTTAGATGAGATGGCTGCAGTCAGGACAGTAGGAGATGGGAAAGGGCGGTCCTAAGGGGGAGGTTGTATATAGGCGACCTTGGACCATTTCCACATTGTCTAACATGAGTGTTCAAATCAGTGAGGATATTAAAACTTATAGTGTTGTTCTCTGGCTAGCGTGAGCCATTGTCCAAACCACAGAGAGAGAGAGAGAATGAGAATAAATAAGAGGGTGAGTCCAAGAATCCACTCTCCTTGTTGCTGAGCAGTTATCAAGGCATCCATGGATTAAGGCTTAGACAATGCCAATAAAAGAAGCCAGTAAGAGTCTCCTGGGAATCCCCAGGATTAGTCAGGAGTAACGGGAGGAAATTCCTGGAATTTCCTGAGTGGGCCAGCCTTGACTGACTAGTCAGATTTTTCATACATGAGAGATAGGAATCTCTGACCCCCCTGGGGTCAGCAACAAAGCAGTCAGTAGAGAGCAAGAGCGTGGAGGAGAGAGGAACCCAAATAACTCACCCAAATCAGTCAATGTGTGTTTGCAATGAGGGATGATACGGGGAAGCAGTCCAAGGGGAAGTCTTGCATGTTATCTCTTCCTGGACAAGATTAAGTTTGTGGGAGATCGGGGAACGCCGCTGGGTTTTTACTCCTGGTCCTGGGTTTCGGCACCATGATGTAAGCCAGTTCAGCAATAAGAGGCAGAGACAAGAGAGCCAAATGGGCTCTAAGTGAGACTTTATTGTCCCAAGTGCAGGCCAGGAAAGCTCCTTTCTGAGAAGTGACAGAAGGAGTAATCCGATCCTAAGCTCTGGAGGAGAGGTTTTAAAGAGGAAGTTTCTGGCAGGTGCCGGATGGGGTGCAGGGTATGGGTGGGATTGTGATAAGGCCACCTGGCTGTTGATTTAGGGGTAGAGAGTCAGGGATGTCTTATCTGGATGGGTTGGGATGTTAGAAGGCGGAGGGGTGGGGATGGGTTCCTGACTTTGGTAGCCAGGAAGGTGGTTGAACAGCATCTGCTTCAGACTGCCAAATGTTCCATTTCTCATGTTTAGCTGGAAAGTGATGACATTCAGGTTTTTGTTTTCTTTTGTCTCCAGTCTCAGTGAAATCATCCAGTATTTGTCTTTCTTCTTCTGAGTTATTTCACTCAGCAAAATACTCTGGAATTACCTTCCCATTGTAAAGAATGGCTTAGTATTCCCGTGTGTGTGTGTGTATGTTTGTGTGTACATGTGTGTGTATATTTGTATATATCTGTATCTATATCTATATCTATGTCTTGGCTGACCATATTTCCCTGAGACAAAAATGGAACATTGGGACGGCAAAAATAGGATGGGGTTACAAGCTGGTGACTAAGGGGAAGGTTGGAGGTGGAGCAATCTGAGCAGTAGGAGAGCAACCAGGCCAAAAACAAGTAAGTACTATGCATGCCAATCAGTGATCACACAGTAGCGCATGTGGTCTGGTAGGACTTCGTAAAGACAGGCAGGGCCAGTGCAAGACATTTTGGCACCCCTATAAGTCCCGCTATAAATGTCCTGTTTAAAATACAAGCCTCTTTAACCATCCCAGTGCCAGAAATACCAATAACCCCCGCAGTACCAGAGATGATCCCCCACAGTGCCAGAAATAACCTCCGTAGTACTTACCTGAAACTCAACCATGCTGCGGTGTTCTGCTCCCTTTAATAAAAGCAGGGGAATGCAGAGTGTGGGGTGATACTCTTCCTACATGGTTCACGTTTCCTCATAAAGGGCAGGAATAGCAGCCAGTGCAGTCAGACAGGGCCCGGGGCAATTCAAATGGCCCTTTGGCATCACATTAAAGACATCTCTGGTTTATTAAAAACAGGACAAAATTGGCATTTATATTAAAATGACAGGATGGTTAGGAAATATATAAAAAAAAATACATGTGGTCAGCTGACATATGCCATATCTTCCTTATCCATTCATCATTGGTAGGCACCTGGGCTGATTCCATAGCTTGACTATTGTAAAAATATCTGTCCTCTTCCTATAGTTCCTTGGAGCACCCTTCTACTAGCTAGATGGGATGCCACTAATTCGTGTGTCATCTTTATCAAAGCCAAAGAGCTCTCCAAATTTACTCAGTTGAATTTCGTCCTTTTTAACAATGAGAAGGCTGATTGTCCAGTGGTGAGAATAAAGTAAAGTTGTGTGGTAGACAGCAGTCTTTGAACAGTCAAACTCAGTGTGGTGTGAGCATGAATCAGTGTGGACTCCTGTCCTGCTGCAGAAGATGATACCTCAGTCATGGAGTTTCTTTAAGACCCCTGGTCTCTGTGATGTTATGACTTATAATAGGAAATACATAGACATATATATATATATATATATATATATATATGGTTTTCTTTTCGTTCTTTTTTTAGAGTGGAAGGCAGGCAGGCAGGAAAGAAGAGAGAGGAAAAAGCATTTTTATTTATTTATTTATTCGTTATTGGTTGCTGCCCCCCTCCCACCTTGTGAATCCTTAGGCTTTACATGGTCTATACCCCAACCACGGGCTCAGCACCTGAGCCACCAGGTTTTCATTCCCTATTCCTGACTCACAAGTCCCCAAACACTTGGAGCCATAAGAACAAAAGGAACATCTTTTGTCATAATATTTGTTCTCTTGTCCTTACTTCCTTAAATGACTTCAGAGCCATAAAGTTGAAATGGGTATCTTATGAATAGCAAACTCTTTCCCACCACAGCTGGGTTTAGCTTAGTGAAGTGACTTTGTAAAGCACTTAAAGATGGGAACTGTTGACCAGGAGAATCAACCCTGTGATTAGAGGCTTAGGATTTTCTGTCCTGCCTCCTGACCTTTGACAAGGGGGAAGGGATTGAATCAATACACAGACTGAGGTGTGATTTCAATATTCTAGAATGCATAAAGCAGTATAAACAAAATAATGACAAAATTATGATTAAAAAATTGTCAGTGATCAATGATTTAATCAATCATGCCTATGAAATCAAGCCTGCTCTAAAACCCAAAAGGAGGGATTTCCAAGAGCTTTAGGACTGCTGGACACAGGGAGATTTGGTGACAGTGGCATCCCTGAGGAGGGCATGGGAGCTCCATGCCCCTTCCCACATACCTTGTCCTGTGCATCTCCTCCATCAGGATATTCCTAAATCATATGTTTTCATAACAAACTTGTAATCTAGCAAGTAAGGTGTTTCTCAGAGTGTGCGAGCTACTCTAACAAATGAATCAAACCCAAAGATAAGGTTGTGGGAGTCTCTGGTTTAGAGCCATTTAGTCAGAAGCACAGAAGTGACTTTCTGTTGGACTTTTGCTGGCATCCAAAATGCAGGAGGTAGGTGAGGATGCGGGGGCATGATTGATTAAATCCCATCTTTAAGTGCTTTACAAAGTCACTTCACTAAGCTAAACCCAGCTGTGGTGGGAAAGAGTTTGCTATTCATAAGATACCCATTTCAACTTTATGGCTCTGAAGTCATTTAAGGAAGTAAGGACAAGAGAACATCCCATTTTATGGGATGGAGCCCTTAACCTGTAACCCAAGTTGGGTGTCGTTGGGAACTGCAACCTATAGTCAGTCAGGAGCGTAGGTAATAACCGGGCTTGTGACTGACCTCTGAAAAGGGCAGCATTGTGATACTGAGCCCTTAACCTGTGGAATTTGATCTTGTTGACAGGCAGACAGTGTCATTAGCGAGTCCCAGTGGGTATCAGAAAATTGCCGGAGTGGGAAAACCCCCTTCCACATACACAGGAAATTGGGTGCAGATCTAGAGTTTCTCCTTTCATTGCTGAACACTTTTGTTGGCTGGTTTGACTGTCACATGGGCATAAGCTTTTCATGGGCAGCCTTTTTCATGGGGTTGTATAATCTGACTCCATGCATAATTATTCAAATACAGATCCATAACTGAAACAGAAGTGTTGTAGACCAAAATCACCCTTCTGGTATGGAAATCCAATTTTAATTGTCACTAAAGAAAAGAACTACCTTCTAATAAAGCTACAAACTGAAATTTGCAGACACAGGCTGGTGGTGATGGTCACAGGGTCAGGATATCGTGCGGCCAGTGCAGCGGGGCCACTGCGGGTGGACTGTGGCCTTTCGGGATCTGTAGCTGGGGCCTGTGGAAAGCAAGAAAAGGAGAAAAGATTGTTCCAGCCACATGCCCTCACTGAGCATGTGTCCAGGGTGTGCTGGAGACCAAGGCATCCATTCTGCATCCTGTAGGACCCACGGCTCACTAGGAGGCTTGGGTGACTTTGATTGTCCTCCTCTCTGGTCACTTTCCTTATCCGGGCACTGAGGCGGTTGTAGCTGATAACATCTGTGGGCGCTTCCAGTTCAGACCTTCTGGGGTTGTCCCAACTTGAACTTGACTTCCTAGACTATGGAATCCTGCCCCTAGAGGCACAGCCACGGAGGCAACAGAGTTAGGGAGGCAGCGCTGCAGGGGGAGGTGGGGAGGGAAAGAGGGGAAGAGGGGGAGCGGGACAGGCTGGTGTCCTATCTTCCTATTGTTGCTCCAGGCATTCAGGCAAGTGGGCAGGTGTGGAAACTCATTGTGGAGGAGACCAGGTCTCCCTGCTGCCTGCTGTGTCCTCTTCTCCCAGACAACTTATGGACCCTCCCCACCATGAGCAGCAGCAGGCTTCAGACCCAGCCCCCCAGCATGTCTCTTCACCCCTTAGCAGCAAGCCCACCTCCTTCACATTGCTCTTGTTTCTTTAATGAGGAGAAGTTATTATTTCTAAAAGCCAGGGCTCAGAGCCAGACAGAAGGCAGGCAGCTCTGGAGGGGAAGGATTCCTGAAACAGGGTGAGATCTAGGAGCTTCTTTCTAGAAACGATGCTGTGGGACATTGTGTAGCTGTTTCAGACCCACTTGTCAATTATGTGTCAGTGATCCCAGACTTCAAAAAGCACCTGCCTTGGAGGTTGGCTTTGCAGTTAGCATGCTTTGGGGCTCAAAAAAAGCCAGCAGGCTGTGTCCTTGCCAGGGGTCCTGGAACATGGAGACTGAGGCATTTAAGCCACAGTGATGGCTGGAGCAGGTCACTGTGTGGACTAGCCAGGAAAATGTGAGCCCCTGAATATCCACAAAGCTCTGGTCATGGAATGTGCGGGTGGCCCATTGTTGGTGTCATGTCTGTGCTCCAGCCAGGCTTACAAAGAGGGTCATGCTCTTGTTCTCCAGACCAGGCTGCCATTGTTCTTTGGTGAGCATTTGCTAACTTTGCCTACAAATTTTTCTTTATGTTGGAAAATCAGGAAAAACCAAGATCCCCATAAAGGAATGGCTCACTCTCTCATTTTTCCTTAGGGCCCTTGCTTCTTGACAAATAGTGAGAGGCTACACTTACATGGCCCTCACAGTGCCAAGCTCTGTCATGTTTATCCTGTCGCTTATAAACTCCTTGAGTCCTGTGGCCAACCTAAGGGGTGGATTTCATTACCACCACCCCATTTTATAGAGGAGGAAATGACACTCCCAAGTTCCATAGTCTTCACCACTGCTTCTAGTGAATAGCTATCTAACTGCCCATGGAGTGCGTTTCTTGAACCGTCTCTAATCAACCCAGTGTTTCACATCTGACAGGTCATCCGTCCTCCACCCCAGGGATACTTAGCAATGTCTAGAGATTTTTGCTTGTCTCCACTGCGAAGACACTACTGGCATCTAGTGGGTAGTGGTCAGGGGTGCTGTAGGGAACAGGTCTCCGCAGTACAGATTGTCCAGCCCAGCACACCCTGGTGGTCTAGCAGGTTAAAACAGTCACAGTCCACAACATCCCAAGATCCCTATTCAAGACCCAGGGCCGGGGAAAACAATGAATGATGACTAACTGAATGATAAAAATAAAGTGCTTTTCCCTCCTCTCTTCCTGCCTGCTTGCCTGCTTACCTTCGTTCTGTCTGTACCTTTTCTTTAAAAACCAAAAAAGGTTGTCCAGCCCAAGATGTCGATGGATTGAGAAATGGATTGACCCAAGTCTCTCGAAATCAGCCGAGAGAAATTCTCGTGTATATATTTGTTTGGTATTTGTTCTTTGGTCTCCTTCTTGATCCAAGCTAGCTGCCCTTTCTCTTACTGGATCTCCTATTGAGCACCAAGAGCCCTACTGGTTGCAGCCTTGCTGTCTGCTTTCTCCCAGCTCCAGATCTCTAGGGCATATGTCTCAGTGAGGGGTTCCACTAAGGACAGACCCTCAGGTCGGATGTGTGTACATATGACTTATTTTGGAGGAGAGCTCAGGGAGCAGAGTGAAGGGCTACGGGAGTGAAATAGAGAAGGAAGACAATCAAAGCAAGGTTATGCTGTCATGTATTCTTTGACCTAACTTCCAAAAGGGAATGTGACTGCCTCTGTCTCCTACCCTCTCCTTCCCACGGCCAAGGGCTGCTCTGAAGATGCTTAACTGTCTTTCACTTCTGAGCTGTGTGGAGCTGTCTGTGTGGAGTGTACTCCCAGGTGACCCACATCACAGGTTGAAGAAGCCCTGGGACAGGTGAGGGAGTGAAAATTACAGGGACAGGCCAGGCACGGCTGTGGTCAGATGGGAGGCTGGGGACTGTGAGGTGGGACACTAGAAGCATTTGGTACATCAAGGTACAGACCCAGTGGGCTAGTGCTGAGACCCCTGCCACACAATCCCCAGACAGTGGCACACATACACCCTTGCCCTTGGCCATATCATTATCAGCTGGAGAAAAGACAGAAATGTACCAGAAAGTTTGTGAGGCCGGGGGACCTTCCATAACCCAGTTTCACAGCCACTTAGCAGTGGATGGTGCTGTCAGAGGTAGAAGGAACTTCAAGGAGCCTCTTGGTGATTCTATCTAAATTTTTCACTTAGAGATGAGAGAATTGAGGTTCTTTCACTGATTTATTCAATAGCTCTATACATTTTATTGCAGTAAGAAGAAAGAAGTGTTAAGTGATTTCTAGGAGCAGCCCATGTGTTGGGTGATGGACTGTTGGGTCCTAGAAGGGCTCCATGAGGGTGGCCTGGATGGGTGGCCAGGGACCTGAGAGGGTGCTTGCCTATTCTTTGGTCACATCTAGAAGACCTGGGCCTTACTGATAAAATTTTCCCATCTTGTTTGATTTGCAAACAAGTCTTAATAGCAAGAGTTGAAGATTCTATTTAAAGAAAGAGCACTGACTTTTGTTAGAGAGCTCTGAATCCTACAGTGATAAGAATATTCCTTCACTTTTCTGTACTCCTGGTTCTGTGTTAACTTCAGGACATTCATTTTTCCTCTCTTTGGGTCTCAATTTCCCTGCATTCCAGGAAGACTTCTTGATGACTGCATGAAACTGCAGAATGATTAGCGGACATGGCCTGAGAAGGAGCTTATTGAATCTCTTGTTTAAAAACAGTGAGCCCAGAGAGAAGAAGTGTGAATTGTTCTCCAAGCACTCACAAAAAAATAAGAGGCAGATGTTTAGTCAATACAAAGTGACATGTGTTAGAGCAGGGATGTGTGCCAGAAACATCAGAGTAAAGGAGAGAGGCATGATGATGTCTGTCCAGGCTTTGTCAGACAATAAGAATTGGGCTGAAAAAATTTAAATTCCTCCCAGATGCCACAGAGGAGTCTGCTGGCATCTAATTTCCTTTTTCCCTTTCTTTCTCCCCTTCTGTGACCATCAGGAATCCAGGCTGCCCACAATAGACCTGGGCCTTGTCTGTTGGGGGCAGAAATATGGGCCTTCGTAGGATCTGGGGAGGCTGAATGGAAATAAGCAGAAACCCCAGGTCTGCAGGAAGACAGCTGAGTGCTTGTGACAGGACGCTGTGACCGTCATGGTGGACACCAGATGCCACCACCTCTTCTGCTGCTGGGGAGACAATGTCATCTCAGCCAGTGGGACTTCTGACCTGTCCTGTCATTCCCTCCAGACCTCAATGCCTGGTGGGAGTATCCCATTATCTGAAACTTTGGGCACCTGCTGCTGTCTAGACACCCAGGCTAAGAAGAGCAAGTCAGTGCCCTCTAAGTTGTTTTGGAGGAGGCAGGGTCTAATATTTTCCAGGACTCATACAATAGCCCATTCCTGAAACATGGGGAGGCACTCGAGGTGCTGGACTGCGGCTACCCACCCGAAGTGGGATGGGATTCAGGCCTCAAAGAGCTTGCAACCTATGAGAAGACAGCTGGGGACTTGAATTCCAGGATCCTCCATCCTGGGCCCAGGGCTGGCATCTTTCATGAAAGGCGGGGGTGTCTCATGCCATTCAGCTTCTCCAGAGAACTTCTGAGTGACTGTTCTGACCTTTGTGTTCTGAGACCTTCCATAAAGGACTTCATAGGACAGAAGGTTGCTGCTGAGAAGTGTCTCTCATTCCACAAGCTCTTCAGTGAGTGACTGGGGGCTCCAAAACCACATGAGGACCTGAATCATACTGTATTTCTCCCCTTCCATAAGCTTCACTTCTTAAGTCACAGCACAAGGCAGAATGTCAAGTGCCACAAATGGAGGGTGTCAGAGTATGGTGCAGGTCAGTGCTTCTCAAGTGAAAAAGTGTGTATGACTCACTTAAGGATTTGGTTGCAAATTCTGACTCAGTAGGTCTAAGGTGGGGGGCCTGAGAGTCTGCAGTTCTAACAAGCCCTCAGGAGATTCTGCTGGTCTTTGGGCCACCCTGTGAGCAGAGAAGGTATATACACAGGGAGCAGTAAAGCTCAAGGAGACATGCTCAGTTGTGGTCATAGAGTTGTGGCCAGGAAACAGGAAGGCTGGCACTTCTACTTTCTGTCTCTTCTCCCTTTGCCTTCAGGACACAGCCTGGGATCTCGCTGTGTCCTCTTCCTAGGTGGGCCTTCCTGACCTCTTCCTCCAGTGACAGAGTTCTAAGGTCACCATGTTCTTATAATGGACCATCCCCTTTCTTCAAGGTCTCACTGTCCCTTGGACTCTTTCATTGTCATAGCCATCAGTGATACTGGGACTGCCCTTACATTCAACCAAGGGGACGGTGACCTGGGCCTTGGACTTAAAGGCCATACCCCTCTCCAGAGTCCAAGGACTCATAGGCCCAAGCAAAATAGGTCCAAGGGGTCTGTGGAAGGAGCTTATATGTGAAAACTGAAGTATCCACATGTGTCTGCATGCAGGTCCCTATATGGGGTGGATCAGAGAAGGAGGTGGGGAGGGAGGAGACTGGCATAGGCCAAGGACAGACTCTCATGCCAACATGTTCTAGCATGAAACCTAGGGCATCTGGGACTGCTAAGTCCGAACCTTCTCTCCCACATTCATTATACCTCAGTCTCCTCGCATGAGGGGTGGTCTTGCCTGATGCTCTGTACTGCCACCATTCTGTGCGCAGCACCACCACCTGTTTTCAGCAGAGTGCCTCCTGATGGCAGTCCACTCAGGTTCCCCTGTCCCTCCAGCCTCTGCACAAGTGTATAGAACAGAGTAGATACTCAGTGAATTCTTTATGCCTGAAAGAGGGAAGCTAGTATGATAAGATAGATTACTCTTAAGTCAGTCTAATTAGATCACCCTTAAATCAGTTCTAACCAACTTTGCATTATAAAGAGCTCCCAAGGAGAAATATTTTTCAGTCTAAGACTTAACCTTATGATTCTACATTGGCAGAATGCCAGATTCAATAGCACCTGGTGGGTAAGGATATTATTAATTTGAAAAATTAATATTAAACTTAATTATCTCATTAAGCATAAGTAACATATGCACATTATAAACAACATTCAAAATATGCAACATAAGTATTTCTTCACTCCTTTCTCCCCATTCTCCCATGTTTCCCTTCTCACAGGCAACTCCTGCGTGCTTATGGATCATTCCAGAGTTTATCAAGATTAGTCTGTGCTGAACAAGAGCGTCACAACTGGAGTAGATGATGCACACAGACCGTACCTTGCATCCTTCCACCTTTCCCCATCATGTCTGGGGATTGCGGCATATCACAGCTTCTGGAGTGCTCATTCTTTGTGATGGCTGCAGAATATGCTTTATTTATTGACCCAGTTCCCTGTTGATGGAGAGTTAGATGGCTTCCACATTTTGCTTTTACAAGCAGTGTTTATGCTTTTTTTGTACCTATATTGACTCCAGCTGCAGGATCACTTCCTAGTAGTAGAATGCCTGGGTCAAGTGGTCTGCACTTTAGAAATGTTGCTAGATATTGCCAAACTGTTCTTGAATAGGGGTGGTATCAATGTGTATTCCCAAGAACAACGGATGAGAACAAGAGCAGTTGTTCCACATGCAGGGGTATTTGGATTGTGCAGTGAGTAGGAAAAGTCAAGGAAATTTTCCAGATGTCACCAAGCTGGCATCACCCAGTGCTTGGCTGGGAGAGGTTTTCATAGTTCCCTGGCTGTGTTATAAATGCTAATTTTCTGAACACAGGGTATTTTGTCAGGGCTTTTTCTTGATGATGGCACAATTATTCTTGAGGGTTTTTCAGTCCCCAGGATGATGGCTGTCAGGATGGGTGAAGAAGAAACAGCAGGAGATTTCCTCTGGCCACACGCTCCTTTGCATTTAAAGATGATTGGCCCTGTGGCATGCTAATTGCTCAGCCAAAAAGAAATGGAAGTGGTCCAAATAGATCATTCTGGAGCAAACATTTGTTCACTTGCTCATTAACCTCATCTGTCAGTGCATCCACCCATCCATCCATCCAACTATCCGTGTATACGTACATACATACATACACTCATCCATCCATCCATCTAATCACCCATGCCTTTTTTCATGTCATTTATGAGCACTGCTATGGGCTCAGCACTGTACTATGTGCTTGGAGAGAGACACAGTGAGAGAGAAGGGGAAGAGATATAGAAAACAAGCAACTAAAAGTATTGTGTTGTCTTATGCACTGATGTAGAGGACAGTTGATTATAATACATTCATTTAGCTGCAGAACCACAGAGTATGGGGCTCTTGCTAGGTACCTGGGCTGCAGAAATGGTGCAAAAATCATCTCTAGGGTGCACGTTGGTGGCCTAGTGGTCTAAATTCCACATACATCACTAGGTCCTGGGTTCAACATCTGGAAAAGGGGAAACAGCTAATGTGAATAGCTAAACAAAAAATAAAGTGCTTCTTCCGCCTTTCTCTCTACCTGCCTGTCTTCATTCCTGTCTGCATCTTTCCTTAAAAAAAAAAGAAAGAAAAAAAAAATCATCTTTCCTTTAAGGAGATCAGGATCTCCTAGGGAGAAACAACAGTCAATCAAAGAATATCAGGAAAATGTGTCCCATGCTGTCAGAGCACTGAAGAAAGGGACTCCTTCTTCCTGGGGGTGAAGGAATGTCACATTATTTAATTGGGTTTAAATCAAGTTAAACTAGCTGCAAGCCCCATTTGTCAAGAGAGATGAGAAATCCCTGTCAGTCATGTTTGGGGTGGGACTTACCCCAGGTGAATATCCACAGAAAAGCACTCTGGTCTATGCTCATTTACTCCCATAACTTCTCAGGTCAGCCGCTGTGCTCCCTTTCCTTCCAGGTCACCCTGAAGTGTGGGGTCTTTACTGATGTGAGTCATCAGGATTTAAGGTCAACTTCCCTAGGTGCCTCCAATAAGAGAGTTGCTTGGGAAGGGGTTGGGATAAAGGGGCCCCCTCCTGTTGTCTCAGAGACCACACCCCCAGGATCTCTACATTTTAATTTCTAGGCACCAAGGAAGATAAAATCCTTTGCCCGCTGGATTCCAACCTTTCCAAACGCTGGTGTCCTTTCCTTCTAAGGAAATCAGTTCTACCAGCTTTATGAGCCCAGACTCTTCTAAAAGCAAAAGCCTTAGTGGACATGGTCTCCCCGGATGCCTGAGCAGCTTGTAATTTTAGCTGGTGGAGCAACACAGAGCAGTTCACATCCCAGGGAACCAACGTGTTGGTACCTTCTCTGCAGCAGGGAGGAGGGTGGGGATACTGCTTGATCCCCTCTGACACTCTTTTTAAGAAAGGAAGGAAGGAAGGGAGGGAGGGAGAGAGGATAGAAGGAAGAAAAAAAAGAAGGAAAGAAGGAAGGGAGGGAGGGAGGGAGGAAGGAAAGGAAGGAAAGAAGGAAGAAAGAGAGAGGAAAAAGAAACATTTTTATTTATTTATTTTTAATTCCCCCTCTGACCTGGATCATGAACCCAGGTTCTTGTGCTTTACGTGATCCACATCCCAGCCACTTTACAAGGGCATGCCACCTCAGGTCCCTGCGTCTATGTGCCCACCTCCTGTTTTCTGAGTGCTTGGTGTCTATGGCTAGCACCTGGGACTCTCTTCAGCCCACAGCTTTCGGCAGATGGAGCCACCACCCCTGCACACATGCACAGATGGCTGGAGGTGGGGGACACCCTCCTGGGAGCAGCGCTTAATGACTTATTAAGGCTGGGGTCCGGAAGCCCAGCTACCTTGTCTCAGGTGGTGTCATTGCATCCAGCTGATATAAACAAGGCTGGGACTTTGGCCAAAGCACAATCTTCTTGCTTTCTTCCTTTACTCTGTCCTGCTTCCTCCTCTCACATTTTGGCTTCTCCTGGGAGCCCTTCCTGGATCCATCACATGAATCCAGGGTCTGCTTCTGAAGAACTTAGCCTTGTCAACCAGGGAGGACAAAACACAAAGTGCAGTTTATTCCTGACGCTCCCTCAATGAGCTGCTCCCAAGCCAGAGAGTCACAGCAGAATGGACCCTAGAGTCCATCCAGAACTCCTTGTCCCCACTAATCAAATGCTTAGCAGTCACCTTAGAGGGGACTTCTGGGGCACAGGTAGGATTGACAGTGTTTTTTGCTGATCACAAGCTCAAGGAGTCCCCTGTGCATCTCAGCTGCCTGAGCTTAACGAAGGCCACCATGTGAGATGCTGGCAAAGTCCGGAATCAACGAGTTCAAATCTCCCAGAAACTAATAAGGCAGCAAGTTCTTGCTTGGGGAGGAAAGGCAATGCCTTCGCAAATACATGTTGGAGCTGAGAAGAAGTTTGGGGAAGCTGCACACGCAGACTGGGCAGGCAGAGGGTCCACATTAGAGTTGGAACCCAGGAAGCCAATGACAGAAGCAGAATGAGCGAAGACTGAAGATCCAGCTGAGGGCAGGGAAGGCATGGAGGGCACTGGTGCTCAAGAAGGAATTGGAGAGTGGGGAGCAGGGAGACAGAGGAGAGCCAAGGAGGTCTTAGAAGTAGGAAGGGTCAAACATTGCTTCAAGGACTCTGAGACCAGGAGGAGCCTAGGACTTGGTTTGGGGAGACCCCTGGTGGCCTATGAAGGTTGACTAGGGCAGCCATTAAAAGCAGGGGTTTTAGAATCAGCTGGGTTCAGGTTGTAGCTTTTCCTTGCTGCATGTGTGATCTTGGGTGGATCACTTAACCTCTCTGGTCCCTGTCTGTGGGGCTGTGACGTGCAGGAACTAAAAGACACCATGATTGGAAGAGCTCTTGGCACAGTTCCTTGCTGTGGGTCATTCAGCTGGTGTTACTGCAGGGGACAGCAGCCTCTGAGGAGGGTGGGATAGGGAGGGAAGATACTTAAGGGCCAAGGTGAGAAGGGGTGCTGCAGGGCTGGGGCCCATGCTTGCTGCTGAGGGGAGTGGCTCAGGAGCAGGCAGAGCCAAAGATTCAAAAACGGGCAGGGCCAGCTCATCCTGGAGGAATGACAGGTGCGCAGATGCAGAGAGGGCTGAGCCTGGAAGTGTCCCTGGGCCCCTCCAGGCTTGGAGGAGAAAGGGGCCTTTTGGGCAGTGGCATGAAGCCACTTCCCCTCATCATATGTCTGCCCATGGCCGTAGAGTGTGGAATGACGCTGGATTTGGTCATTAAGTAAATGGGATAAAGAAATAATTGGAAAATGGATCCCTGCCCAGAAGGACTAGAATTGCTCTCTGCACTGCTGTTTTCCGTGCTCTGCTCTGAGTAATCTTGAAGCCTGGCAAGTAAGGATGTCAGCCTTAGGTGCAATGAGAAACACTGCCTTGAAAAGAGCCTGAAATTATCCTGACCATGGAAGAGAATTTGTCTTCTGAATAGAAGAAGGAAAAAAGATCCTCAGTGTTCCAGGGGGCAGGAAAAGAGGGAAGGGAGGAGGGCAGTCACACTGTCCCCAAATGTTACACCTGAACCCCAGTGCCCTCCCTAGGCAGGGCATTGCTCACCACCCTACCTGGGGGTGGTCAGGGGGCTGGGTTTGGGGGCAGGGGTAGGAGGCTCAGGCTGCAGGAGGGTAGAGGGAGTGGCAGTGTGTGAAGAGTAAATCAATATCTCTGCCTTTTGACCTTGCAATTGGCACCCTCATGTTCACCCTTCAGTGTGCCCGCAATCCAGAGCTCCTCCTTGGCCTCTGAGGGCAGAAAGCTGGGGTTATGATGATCTAAGATGCAGTCCTGGGAGGAGGAATTGCTTTTCTGTAGAAGGGTGTGGGTGGATGAATGGGAGCTCCCCTTCCTGTGACACCCCCACCCCCAAATCCTTTACAAAGAAGCTGTAGTGTAATGAAATTCCACTCGGATGTGCCTCCGTGCTGGGTGAGCTCCTGGGCATCCATCACCCAGGGACTTAAAGCTGGGCTGCCTGCTCTGCATTCCCCCAAACTTTAAAAACAGATGCCTTCTGTCTGTTGTGGTCTTTTATGCTTTCATTAGCTTTCTGATTGGTGCCTACTGGATCCTTCCTCCTGTTTCTTGCCCACCTCCAGTCTTTTCCCTAATGCTGCTGCTATGGCGGCTCTGTACCATTAGCTTAACCATCACTCTAACCCCAGTCCTCGGTCAGCCCCAGTCTTGACCAGGTTCCTGACCCTTTATTCCCAGGTTCCAGATTCCGTTTATTCATTCAAACATTTTTATCTGCTGACAGGAAAAATTCACACTTCCAGTGTTTAAAATTTGACAGTGCATATAGCTATGTAAACATCCACATAATAAACATACAGAAGTTCCTATTTTCCCGCAAATAACCTCTTACTGGTGACTCTTTCAGCCATTTCTTTCCCGATCCTCTAGTCCCTAACAACTACTGATTTGTTGCTATCATTTTTTGTCCTTATTATTTTACCTTTCCCAAAATGTCACAAAGTGTCTATTTTTTTGAGAATGTCATAGAATCATATAGCACATAGCCTCTTGAGTCTGGCATTTGGGATTCATCATGTTGCATTATCAGGATTTCATTTCTTTTCATTGCTGAGTAGTATTTCATTTTATGCACATACCACAGTTTGGTTCCTCATTCATGGTGGAAGGACATGTTGGAGTGTTCCCAGTTTTTGATGATTATGAGCAAAACCACTATAAACACTATGTACAGGTTTCTGTCTGAATATGTTTGTTTCTCTGTGATAAGCACCCAGGAGTATCATCTGATGAGTTTATATTTCGTTTTTTTAAAAAGTGAAGGTGCAGACAAGAATGAATACAAGTATGCAGGCAGGAAGAAAGATAAGGAAAAAAGTACCTTATTTATTTTTTATTTAGTTGTTCTTGTTGGTAGTTCCCCCTGGCCATGCATCTCGAACCTGGGACCTTGGGATGTACCTGGGCCCGCTCCCAAGGTGCAGTAGAACACCAGGCCACCAGAGTGCGCTCTATGTTTAATTTTGTAAGAAATGGCCGAGCTCTTCTAAAGTGGCCAAGACATTTTGTATGTATGTATAAACAAACAAGGTATGCAAGTTCGTATGTACATACGTATTTATCTGTATCTACATGTACACATATACATATATATAGATAACACAGATGTTTGTATTTATACGTACATATGTACAGTAGTGAGGTAATTATTTTGCTTATTTACTTGCATGTAGATATGTATGTTTACACAAGCAGTGTATCAGAATTCTAGTTCCTCCACATCCTCCCAGTATGTATGTTTTCTTAAACAAGTCATCCTATTAGGTGTGAAGTTTCATTGTGGTCCTAAATTTGCATTTCCCTTAGGATAAATGATATCAAGCATCTTTTCATGTGTTTGTTATCTATCTATAGGTATATACATATTTTTTAGGAAGGCTCTTTTGCCCATAATTGATTGGATTATTTTATTGCTATTGAATTTTGAGAGTTCTTTTTGTATTCCAATATAAATAATTATTTAGAAGTGTGTTTTGTAAACATTTTCTAATATAAATTCTTACATAAATAATTTTTTAGAAATATGTTTTACAAACATTTTCTCACGTTCTCTGATTTGTCTTTTCATTCTCTGAACAGTGGTTTTCACCAGATTTTCTTAATTAAAATGAAGTCTTATTTATCAAATAAATTTTTGTGAATCATGCCTTTGGTGTCAAAGTAAGCAATTTTTGTCTAACCCAAGATCATGAATATTTTCTCTTACATTTTCTTCTAGAAATCCTATAGCTTTAGATTTTGTACTTAGGTCTCTGTTCCATTTTCCTTGGGACTTTCTATATAGGCAATCATGTCAGTTGATAAGAAGACAGTTACATTTCAACTTCTCCGATCGCTATGTCTTTTATTTCTTTTCTCACTTTATTGTACTGTCTTGGATTGCTAAGGCAATTTTAAATAGGAGTGGTGAGAATGGCTGCTCTTTCCTTTTTCTTGATCTCAAGGAAAAGCATTTAACCTTTCATCAGTAAGCTTGATGTTGGTTGTAGATATTTTAGTAAACATTCTCATTCAGATTCAATCTTAATTTTCTGAGCATTTTCCTCTTTCCATGAATGGATGTTGAAATTTGGTACTTGTTTGTCCTGCGTCATTTTGGTTATCATCCTCTCCCCTTCCCTCCCCTGCCCTCTTGTTTCTTTCTTTCTTTCTTTTTTTTTTTGAAGGAAAGGTGCAGGGAGGAATGAAGGTGAGTAATTGTAGGCAAGAAGTACCAGGAAGAAAAAGCACTTTATTTTACTTTAGTTGTTCATCTGAGTTGTTCCCTGTAGTGCTAGGGTGTGAACCCAGGTATGTGGGATGTATGTGGACTGTGCTGGCTGAAGATGACTGACTAAACTGCTACTCCACCAGGGCCCACTGTTCTCTAGTTTTGGTGAATTACTTTGATGGATTTTTAAATGTGGAACGAACCTTACCTTTCTGGGATGAATCCCAAGTAGTCATGCTCTAGTATCTTTTTAATATTGTGCTGGATTTAATTTGCTAATATTTCATAGAGGATTTTTGCATCTCTATTCATTTTTTCACTTCTGATATTTGTGTCTTCTCTCTTATTTTATTGGTCTATTTGACTAGGATTTTTCGATTTTATTGATCTGAAAAACCAATCATTCATTTCATTGATTTCAAAGTTGTTTACGTTAAACAGTTTGGAGTGCTTTTGGTTTTTTTGTATTATTTTTATTATTTCCTCCGTTTACTTGCTTTGGGTTTGATTTATTCTACTTTTTCTAGTTTCTTAAGGTGGAAGCTATAATTATTGATTCAAGATCTTTCTTCTTTTCTAATATAATCACTGAAGGTTATACATTTTCTTGCAAGCATGACTTTCACTGCATTTGATGAGTTATCATATACTGTGTTTTCATTCCATTAAAAATATTTTCGAATTCCTCCAGTGACATCCTTTATGACCCAAGGATCACTTTAGAATTTTCATTGCTAAATTAAACAGATATTTTTCTGTTAATGGTTTCTAATTTAGTTCTGTTAGGTCAGAGAAGGTACTTTATATGATTTCATTTCTTTAAAAAAAATTTAAGCTCCCTACTCCCTAAAAGGGTCAGCACATTTTCTATTATGCTGAGTACTCTGCAAAAACATGAAAAAGTATTTGCTGTATTTTTGCCAACTAGGTTGAGCTGCTTGGTAGTGTTTTTCAGGCCTTTAGTAACTGTATTGATTTTCTGTCTGCTTTTTCTATTACTGGGAGAAGAGTGTAAAGTCTCCAAGAATATCTGTGTATTTCTCTGTTCAGTTCTATCAGTTTTTCTTGCATGTATTTTTGAAACTTTGTTGTACATATTTTGTAAGATTGAATTGATCTTTCTATCATCATACACTGTGGTTCTTCATGCATGATAATATTTGTTCTAAAGACTACTATGATATTAATATAGTTGTCCCATTTCCTTTAGATTGCTATTTGTGTGACATCTTTTTCTGTCCTTTTGATTTCAATTTATGTCTTTGTAGTTAAATTGTTTGCTTTTCCTTGATGTCAGTATGGTTGGGTATTAAACAAAGAATCCAGTCTGATGATCTCTACAATTGAATTGGGAATTAGATCGTTTATATTTAGTGTAATTATTGACATGGTTAGATTCAGTTTGACCATTTTATTATTTGTTTTTTGCATGTTTCTTTTTTTCCCCCAACTTTCTCTCTTTTACCTTCTTTTGACTATTTGAATAGTTTTAGTATTCTATTTTATCTTTTTATTTATGTTTCTTTGCATTATTATTTTTTTCCTTAGTGAGTTGACTAGAAAATATCTCTATATTCATTTCCTGGGGTTGCCATAACAAAGTTGCACAAACTGAGTGTCTTAAACAACAGAACATTTTTAATTTGCTCTCTCACAGTTCTGGAGGTTAGAAGTTGGGCTAAAGTGTTGGCAGGACTCTGATTGCAGATCTCTCTCCTGGTTTCTGGTCATTCCTTGACTTGTGATATCACAGCTCCAAGCTTTATGAGGGGTTTTCCCTGCATCTTTGTCTCTGCACCTACATTTCCCCTTTTTATAACGGTACTGTCATATTGGATTTGGGCCGCTCTCCTGAACTCCTTTTAACTTGATTACTGCTGGATGGCCCTAAGTCCAAGAAGGTCACATTCTGGGGACCTCAGCATATAAATTTGTGAAGAACACAGTGCAACCCATCACAATACCTAAACGTTTGCAGTCAATTTAGAGTTGATATTTTTGCCCCTTCAAATTCAATGTATATCCCATTATCCTCCCCCATTGGCCTTCATGTTAAGTTGTCTTATGTCTTACATAAAACCTGCTTTAAGTATTTGTGCTTTGAACAGTTGTAAATGTCTTACAGAACTTAATTGGTAAAAGACCTTTAATACCTCTGTAGATCTTTGCATTTTTAGTGTTCTTCCTTTATTCCTGATGTCCCTAGTTTTGTTTGCTTGTTTATTTTTGTCAACATTTTCCTTCAGTCCAAAGAAATTTCGTTCTAATTTCATTTAAAGCAGGACTGCTGGTGATCAATTCTCTTAGTTTTCCATTTCCTGAGATGATCATATTTTACCTTCAATCCTGAAGGACATTATCCCTGGGTATAGAATTCTGGGTTGGAGGTCTTTGCACTTAAAGATACTGTTTAATTGTCCATTGACCTTTGTAACAGCCACATCATCATGGCACTCCTCTAAGTAATGTGTATTTATTACTGTTTTCAAGGTTATTTCTTATTTTTTGACTTTCATTATTTTAGTTCAATGTGTCTAAGATTTCTTTTGTTTTTATCCAGTTTATAATTCTATGAAATTTCATGTCTTTTTCCAATTTGAGACATTTTTGGCCAATATTTCTTTAACAATATTTTTGTGAACCACTAGTCTTTCTCTACTTCTGGAAATCCAGTAGGTCTCCAAGGCTCTAATTTTCAACCACCCTCATCCCAATCTTATTCTGCTCTTCATATATTCTCATTTTTATTGACAATGCTGAAATAAGAAAGGTTATTTTTCAGAGTCACGTGAGACTTAACCCAGGGAGGTAGAGCCAGAGTATTTTTTGATTATCCTTATCCATCACTGGATTGAGATTTATCCTCTAGTGAGAAAGGAGTGCATAGCAGAGACACTGCATTAATTAATCTGCAACAAAAAGTTTATTTGAAGCAGCTTGATTACTCTCTGACACCCTCGAGTGAAGATAAGAGATAAGAGAGGACTTCATTTGCATTGCATGCATTTGAGGGGTATTATTTTCTGTAGGTCAGGTACATTTTATGTCTGAGAAATGCAAGGACTTAGTTTTAGGAGTTTGTTTTAAAAGGGAGGTTTTTCTTAGTGTACACATTTTTAAAAATTTTTCTAGAGGATGTTGCATAGTGTTAAGGGATCTCCATGCTGGTTTGGAGCTGCCCATAGCCCCTAGCCTAGCCCTTTTTGCACTGTCTCTTTGTTAGCTGACTTTTTTGTGCTCCAGACTGGTGATTTCTGCTTATTTCCTTCCACAGGCCATAAATAAGTTTCAAGAATGGAGCACTATTTGCTTATCTTCTTCATCTCCTGAGAAGCTGACATCTGCATACCCATGAGGAAGACCAAATGAGTCATGTGGTCTGACCCACAGCAACTCCAACTATCTGAGGACCCAGAAACTTCACCTGAACCACCCTTCTAATCTGTTCACCTCTGTTTCCCAGGGAAAGACAAGAGGCTCAGACATCCAGAGAAGAAAAGGCAGTTCAGGACTCACTGTGTTTCAATTGACTAGAGAATCCTAATTTACTTTCTTGTCTCAAATGCACTCCCTTAAGTGTGGTTATCCTAGAGCCTCTGTTCTAAGTCCTTTTGCATAATCTGAAAGTTGACACTCCAGGTAAGGAGAGTAAAAGGGGATGGGGAGGGATTGTAAGAAGGAAGACAGGAAAGTGTGTGGAGACCCCCTGCTTTGGCTGAGTGCATGACTGCCCCTCACCTCTCACATGGGGACTTCAGGAGGACAAAGTCATCAGCCTCCTGAAGTTTTGAATTCTCTGGTACAAGTGACCTTCCTGAGGGTCATGGTATACCCTTTGATGACTTTTCTCCCATTTGGCTCTGCAGATTTCACATAGATTGCTTACTTATGTGCAACCCCTGCAGCCTGCCTCTGGAAACTTGCTGTTTCTGTGGACGGAACACAGACCCTATTGTACTGAACAGCTGTTATCAGTCCTTAAGTAGTCAATTCATATCATTCACTGCTGGACCTCTGGGTACTTTCTTTGGGAAAAGTCAACATTCTCAGGTTTTGAGTGATTGGCCTGTGACAGCATAAGAGTTTACGTATGAAAGGGGATACACTCACTTGTCCAGTCCCCACTGGGACATTGTCTGGATGGATGTTCTGGCCTCTAGGCTCAGAGAACAGGTTAAGGTAAATCAGATAGAACTTGGAGTCCAAAAACTGCTAAAGAACTTTGGTAACTTAGGCCATGTCTGCATCTTGTTTTAGAGAAATGTGAGCAGTCTAAATGCAGTTTATGCGGTTAGAACCTGCAAGGCCTGGGAGAATCACCATATCTGAGCACATAAAACTGAAGGTCAGATCCCACAGAGCAGGAAGGAGGAAGGCAGGAGACAAGTAGATCCTGAGGCCCAAATCCCAGTGTTCCTCTGCTAGAAAATGACAGCATGCCAAGGATGATGAGCTTGAAGCTGGCCTTCTTATCTTGTCCCAGATCTGTGACACTCTGTGTGTCCATCAGGACCATAATCAACTATCTGTACAGGCACTGAGGAGCTATGCTTGGACTTTGATTCAAATATAGACAGGGCCTCTGGCCACAGTTACATAGTATTGTTACATGGTGCTACCTCCAGAATTCAGACCTTATCACAGATCAAAGAAGAACTTGACTTTCAGTTTTTTTTGAGGTTTTATTGTGGAATTGATTTCATTTAGATTTGTGAAATGTTGAACATAACTTGAGTACCTTCCCTCACCGTCGTCGTGTACTTTTAAGTATAAGGAATTACTACATAAGGGATGAGTGAAGGGTGACTCCAAGATTTCTAACCTGGAAGATGGAATGGTGCAACAGAGGGACTAGCAGTAGGCATAAGCAGGACTGAGGAAGAGTTGAATATAGCTTTAGACTTTAGAAGTATTGATGAGGGGGAATCTTCAGAATGAAGTATACAGGAGGCAACTGGGAATGTTTTATCTTCTAAATCCTAAGCAGTTAGATTTGCAAGATCATGTCAGGTTTAGAAACAGAGGTTATGGAATAACTTCATGTAGGCAGAGTCCTTAAAAGTGAATGAATTCTCACTTCTAGGAATTAAGGATGGTGGTAGCGATGTCAGTGTTGGAAAAGAAAGAGTTCTTAGCTTTCTCTGTCTAGGATCCCATCCAAATTCACCTGGTTGTAAGAATGTGGGTATTAAGAAGATGAATATTAAAAACATTTTCAAATGTTTATGTCTTATACACTGGTGACTATTAGTGTGACATTTTTGGGAAATAGGGTCTTGAGAGATGCAATCAAGTTAAGGTAAGGTCATTAGGATGGGTCCTATATCAATAAGATGGAGAGGTATCTGGACACAGGTAGAAGGCCTTGTGATGACAGAGGCAGAGATAGGAGTGATACATCTACAAGCCAAGGATTGTTGACCACAACCAGATGCTAGAAAGAGGCAAGAAAAGATTCTCTCATACAAGTTTCAGAGAGAGAGTATGGCCTTGTAACACTTTGATTTGGAATGTGTAGCCTCCAGAATTGTGAGACAATAAGTTTTTGGTGTTTTAAGTACCCAGTTATAGTACTTTGTTATGATAGTCCTAGGAGACTAAAAGAGAGGGAACGATGTCCTTTTTCTGAGACGTGCTTTGGTCTCATCCTATGCAGAGTGAATTGCAATCTCACATTTACAGATCACTAATGATGTACTAGGTACTATTTTCAGCACCTCATACGATTACTTCAATCCTGTAATGAAATTATTCTTATTATCCCCATTTTATAGATGTTAATATGGAAGTTAAATGACTTTCCTATGTCCCACACCCTTGACTCAATACCTGGCAGAGGTAGAATTTGAATGTCATTTCCTGAGGTTCTAAAAGCCTGCTATTTTTAGGCCACACTGGCTTTCCTTTGATTCCAGTCTGGAAGCATACATTGTGCAGGCAATACAAAGGACAGAGTTGCCTTTACAGTTAAAAATGCTCTATCTCGTGATCCAGCATTCCATTTCTAAGAGTCTGCCATAGAAAAATATTTACACCTAGGCAGAAGAAGCAGATCCCAGGGTGTTTATGCAGCAGTTTATGTGACAGAATATTGAGGTACCTAAAATGTTCATCAGGATGAGAATAGGTAAAATCAGCAGGGCACTGATAGCATGGATTCATTAGACTCAGAAATTAAAAATGATGAAGTATATCAGCAAGTCTCTGAGCTTTTGGTCTCAAGATGTCTTTGCTGTTTAAAAAATGATTGATAATGAGAAGTGCCCTGTGACTAAAGCGGCTGAGACGCTGGTGTTTGGACCACATACAGCCCACAGACCTGGTTTCAAAACCTGAGTTTGAGGTGAAAAACACAAATGAACAACAAAATAAATAGATATTTCTTTTTTCTCTTCTTTTCTTAAATGCTTCTTCCTTCTTTCTTAAAAATATTGATATTATAATATATACAATATATGTAGATATAAATATTGTGCATAATGAAGTATATACCGAGGTTGATTTATAATGCTATACACTTGAAACCTATATAATGTTATAAACTAATGTTACTTCAATATACAAATGAAAAAATAAATGATTGAGGGCCTCATAAAGTTTTTGTTTTTAGATGTTGTATCTATTGATATTTAAAAATTAGAAAGCATTGGAAACTAGGAGGCTGAATTTTAAAAATGTTTGTTAATGAAAACATAAATCCATAACATGTTGTTTATATTAAGGATATTTTATAAAAATAACTATATTGCCAAAACAAATTAACTCAATGAGAAGAGTGGTAGTGTTTCATATGTATTTTTTGCAAATCTCTTTAATTTCTGGCTTCCTAGAAGACAGCTGAATTCTCACACTCGCTTTTTTCATTCAGTCTATTGCATTTTCTCATATAATATGGGCTCTTGAAAACTTCATTACATACTTGCAAAAGAGAAAGCATAAAAAAGATAAATAACCATGGCATGATTATGGAAACAGTTTTAAACTTGTGATGTGAACCTCCAGAAACCATCTCAGGGTTTGAGCCCCTAAGTCACATTTTGAAGTAGCTCAGACCAGGTATGTGTGTGTGTGTATGTATGTATGTATTTATGTATGTATATATGTGTGTATATTTACTTTTTATGAAGGAAAGGTACTAGCAGGATGAATGCAAGTAAGCAGGCAGGCAGGAAGAGAGAGGAGGAAGATGCATCTATTTATTTTATTTAGTTGTTTTTCTTGGTTGTTCTGCCTGCTCCAGGTCTCCCTGCTCCAGGTTCTCAGGATGAAGTGAACTATGTCCAGCAGTCTTATCCACTAGACCACCAGGACGCACCAAAATGATATATTTTTACCAATATTTTTTATTTAGTATTTTAGTTTGGGTTCCACCAAAAGATTTATTTTGGGAAGTGAATTCTCACATCAGGAGGTGGGGGACTGAGAAGAATGAAACGGGAAAAGTCTATCTGAAGTTGACACCTCTGGGCAAGTGGGATTCAGTTTCACTGAGATCCCCTGAGAAACCATAAGGAACATACCATAGAATGCATGCTGAGACCTGGAGTGTGGACTCACTGCTCCTCCTCTTGGTCAAGCATTGCCCCAGGGAGGGTAAATTCCTTGGTTCCCTGGCTTTGCCAGTGCACCTGAATGCCTGGGGTGTGAAGGAAGATTGACTGGGTACTGATTAGGTGAAGCTGTCAGACACCCCTGGGAGCAGCTGGTTGCCACAGCAACCGTAGTGCAGAAGCAGGCCAAGAGGATGAGAGAGGCCTAACTGCCCAGCACAGTATGTGGGAGAAGCGTGCTGCAGACTCATACAGAGCGCACGATGCTCAACCCCCCCAAATTAGTAGCATATAATGACATTTAATTTTTTTTTATTTTTATTGAATTAACACTGCATTATATAAGTTTAAAGTGTGCATCATCATAAATCAACATCTGCATATACTGCATTAAGTTCATCACTAATGAACACTTTCCCTATTTATATGCTTCCTTTCCTTCTTTCCTACTGGTAGCCACTACTATGGACTTACAGTCTGAAAGCTTATTTTTCTTTTATTTAGTTTATTAATTGCTTTGTTTTTCTATGTGCCACACATGACTGATATCATATGATTTGCCTTTTGTTGTCTAATTTATTCACTGAGCATAATACCCTCTATATTTCTGAGGCAAGACGTATAACTATATCTATATAATCTTGTTTTGATAATTTACATGCATATGTCTGTGTGTATATATATATATATATATATATGAGTGTGTGCATATACACACCACAGACATGTATATGTAAATTGCTTTGAAAGTATTGGATTTATACACTCCACATTCCAAGGAAAGCAATCTATTTTAGGGATAGAGTTACCCAAGAGAATGTTAGCTTTTTCGGTAATTTTCTAACCTTTCTTTCTCTCCTGAGCTTTAAAAATACATTAGAAACTTAAAAAGAGATTCACTGAAGTTAATTCATAGAGTTTTTCTGTTTGCTCCCTTCCTTCATGGAGAATAAGATAGGGGGTTCAGACCCAAGCCAGGCGAAGGGGAGTGTGGGGCACCTACAAGATGGAAAGAAAGCCACTTATTTATCCCTTAGTATCCCTGCTTGCCCCCAGGACATGGGAGTCTTTGACAATAAGGAACATTTGGGGACAGGAAAGGGTCTCTGAGAGGTGGGGGTTAAAGATGAGTAGAGAAAAGCTTTCACTTCCTTGTGGAGAAATCTCAGAGTGAGCAACTGACTTGAAGCAGCACCCCCACCCCATCTCAGTGAGAAGGGGGGTCACTGCTGGGAAGCTGCACCATCACTTGTGCAAGAGAGAGAGGCAGGTCCCAATGGTCCTCCAAGAAGTTGAGCTAAGGCTATCTTGAAAGAAGCCCACTGCCTGCTGGTGGGAAGGGGATCCCCCAAGAATGCCCCCTAAAAAACGATGAATCACTTGGAGTCAGAGAGAACATGAAGGAACTTCTGGGAGGTAGGGGCCCTCCTAAAATCCCCCAAAGAAGCCAAGACATAACTGGTCAGATTACTGGGACTGGCCCCTTCCCCCTCATCTCCCCTTCCTCCACCTTGAACTTGGTAGAGTTAGGAGCAGGAAGGGAGGAGGAGGAGAGGGAGCCAGAAAACAGATCTACCTGTTGTCCTGCCTACAGGGGAGGTCTCAACTAGAGGAGGGAGGGAAAAAGCCTATAACGAGGTTGTGCTTTCTGTGCTTGACTCCAAAGATGATAGTTCAGAGTGATGGAAAAGGGCTGGCACTGCCTGAGCTGTCATTGGGCCTGGGAAAGGAGTCTGACAGAGCAGAGTCGAAAAAGCACAAAGGGAGGAAAAAGTCAAACTATTTCTTTGTGCCTATTGAGTTCTGCCATCGTGAAGTCATATGGATCAGGAGAGCTGATTAGGCAAGTAGATCTGTAAGTCTGTTCTGAGAATGGGTAGGGTTTTTGCTTTTGGAAGGAGGGCCTGGCTGCGGCATTGAATGAGAGGGGTCTAAGAATGCTGAATACCGCTGTGTGCAGCACAGTCCTTGAGAGAATCACTTCATATCCTAATTTTTTGTTATCCCGTGAGACATTTATGAAGGTGGAAAAGTCTTTTCTAGACTAAAATTTTACTCCATTTATTATTCAAACTCCAAATATCCTTTGCATGTTTTTAATATATCCTGAATTCCTTAGGAATGTAACTCCTGTCCACATCAAGTGATGCTTGCCCCCTGCCTTGTTGGAAAATTTATCAAGAGTCACCATTTTGGAAAGTCATGCTGGCAGTGGCAATGACCTTGTCCTGGATGAGTCATCTTCTGTATCTGTCTGCATTTGTGACTGTCACAGCCTTGGCATTTCTATGTGTAGCTGCAAAGCATCTCACTTTATTATATCCATCCTGCACTGTGTACTATCTGTGAAATCACTTAATAAAAGATTTACCCATTTATTGTACATGATGTTTAACTTCTCCTGTACATTACAGCTAAAGCATCGCTTTGATTCTTTTTTAATTGCATATTTATAAGTAAATTATGTATCTATGAATTTTGCTTTTGGGTTGAAGGAGAGTTGTTAATGAGAATAATTGTTTCCAAGAAAGGTAGTTGGGGCTGATGGTTGAGGAGCACTGCTTGCTTGCTGGAAGACATTTAAGGTGGCTCCTTTCCCTTGTTGGTGACTGGGCATGGTCATTCTGGCTGGTGAGCTATGTGGGGGACATCTGCAGGAAGTCTTTAGGGAAAGGTGTCATTACTCAAAAAGAGAGACCCTAGGAAGAGATGGCCTCTTTTCTGCCTGTGGGCATGGCTCTGTTATCATATGCCTGACTCTTGTGGCCTAGAAGTAAAGAATCCTGAGGACCTAGTCCACAGGCTGCGGGGACCACGGGAAAGGAAAGAAAGGACCTGGTCTTTAGTCACATTGTTGAGCTGATAAGTGACCAACTCTAGGGCTACCTCTCATCTGTATTTGTTAAATTGAATGAACTTGGCATATAACATAGTGTAAATTTAAGGTGAACAATGTGCCACTTCGATACATTTATACATTGTAATGCAACTGTTGCAGTATTTAGCACCTCTCTCACATTATCATCAATATCATGTTACATCTGCCTGTACTCATACTTTGCAGCAAGCAGATGGCTATGGCTTACTTACTACTCAGTGCAAGTTTGTATCCTTAGACATCAGTCTTATAAACCCAGTTAGTTCTCATTTTACTTTATGAGTTTCACTTTTTTAGGTCCATATAAATGAGATCATACTGTACTTGTCTTTCTCTGCCCAACTTACCTCAGTGTAATGCGCTCAAGGTCCCTCCATGTTGTCATAGATGGCAGGGTCTTCTTCCTTCTCGTGACTGAACAATATTCCATTGAGTATATTCACCATCTTTTTTATCCCTTTGCTTTTAATCTACATGTAAGTCTGTTGATGTCGGTAGGACTATGACTGAATATCATTTTCATTTTTTTTTTACCGATAACATTTACCTCCCCAGACAAAAACCAAACCAAACCCAACCAAACGAAAATGTCTTCCAAAGGGGTAAAAAAAAACCCACACCACCACCACTAACAATGCCATGAGAGAACATTAAAAACCCATGGAAGTACTTATAACGAAAGGGCAGTCCTCTGTTACTGGTCTTCCCATTCCCTCTGCCAGTCTGGAACAGTCGCATTCCTGGAACATTCTTCTAGAAACAATTTATGCATCTGCACACATAGGTTTTTATGTGCACACAAACAAACCTCATTTTCAATGTATCACATATTGTGGGTTCCTCCCTTATTTTCTTTTGTTCTTGTCAAGTGATTGTAAGAGAATATCTCTGATATTTTCTTACGTGGAGACTAATCAGAGACATTTTCTTGGGATGGTAAAGTAGAAAACTACTATATAATATACTATATAATATAAACTAAAAAATTTTTCAACTTATTTTGACTTTCATTTTACTTTTACTTTTGTTTCACTTTACTTTCAAAGTTTAAGTGTGAAATGACCCTTACAGAAATAAAATTTAGGTCATTTGAGAAGATAAAGTTTTTTTGGTGAGGGTGGAGGAATGGGCACTGTTTTGTTTGGGAGCCCCAGGAGGTCAGCAAGCTACATGGTGTGTGTCCCTGCTGGACCTGAGGCATCAGAGGGGCTGCAGGGGTGGGGCCTGGGAGAGCCCTGCCTGGAGCTGCCACATCTTTCCAGAGCCTTAGTTCCCTCTCTCTGTGCATCTCTATAACCTCCTGCCTTCCCTCCCCCACCTTTTCTTAAAGGAAAGGTGCAGGTAGGAATGAAGGTGAATTGGTAAGCAGAAAGAGAGAAGAGGAAGAAGCACTTTATTTTTATTCAGTTGTTCACATTGGTTGTCTCCCTCCCCTCACCCTTGGATCTTGAACCCAGGACCTTGAGATGTAAGTGGGGCTGCTCCCAGGGTGTACCAGATAGTTAGGTCACCAGGGTACTTTTTTTGTTTATGGAGAGGCACAGGCAGTAATAATGGTGAACAGAAGATGCACTTCATTTATTCTATTTGGTTGTTCATCTTGGTTGTTTTCCCCAGGTCTCAAGGGATATATGTGGACTATGCCAGCTGGAGGCAGCAGACTTATCTGCTAAGCCACCAGAACAGAATCTTTGATCCATTTTGAATTACTTTTCATATATTGTATAAGGTAAGAGTCAAATTTTATTCTTTTGCATGTGGGTTTTCAGCTTTCCAGCACTGTTTGTTGAAGACTGCCCTTTCACCATTGTAGTGTGTTGGCATCAGTGTTTGGTGTGACGATTGCTTTGACTATTGGTATCCCTTTAAGATTCCTTATGAATTTTAGTATTTTTTCTTATTTATTAAAAAGATGTTATTGCAATTTTGAAAGGGATTGCTTTGAATCTGTAGATACTTAAAAAGATTATTTCAGGAAAGTATATTTAACTTTTTAATTTAGTCTTTGAAATGTGGCTTAATGACTGATATAGTGTGTCACTGGTCCCCCAGCATGGGTCTCCATGATGACATGTTTTTGCTAAAAGTAGTTCTGGAGGGAGTGGGCAGTTGAGCTGGCTGGATAAGGAGGCTTCACAGCTGCCTGCAGCCCCAACTGGGCGAGACTGACAGAGGCGCTCTGTGCGCTGCCTGGGATGCACTTTGACAGCGGTGCCTTCCACCCAAGAAATGCCCAGGTTTTCCAAACTCATCAGATCACTTTGGAGAATGCTTTTAAGTGAATACTTTATTTTTAAAACTGGTAAAGAAAGGGAAAGAATGAAACATTCTACCTCTTCTGTGAAAATCGTATCACTAGGTAAGTAAATAGTAGAGGAGAGGAAGTGTCTCTTTATAAAAGTTTATGAGAAGGAATGACAGAATTGGACTATCACCACAGTGAAGCATCTAGTAACTGAAGGATGTAAATGAGCACTGAGTTTCACCTGATGGTATCATCCCAAAGAGCAGCAATTTGACTCGACTTGCTGTGTCCTCCCATGCAAGAACACCAGACTGAATTTGAAGTAGTCTTGTCAAATTCTAACCCGAATCTGATCAAAATTAAATTACTAATTTACAGAAATACAGAGGATATGAGTAATCTACAGCATGGGGTCACAATGAGGAAAATGCAGGATGGGAAATTTAAGAGGAACTTCAATCCAGTTTCTTCACTAATTAAATCACAGGAGAGTGAGGGACAGAGAGAGAGAGAGAGAGAGAGAGAGAGAGAGAGAGAGAGAGAGAGAGAGAGAGAGAGAGAGGAAGAAGGAAGAAGGAAGGAAGGAGGGAGAGGCAGAGAGAGACTGAGATTCTTGGGGAACCCATAAACCAAAAAAATAATAATATGGTATTTATGAGTAAATCAGAAATTTGAACAGTGACTAAATATTTGATGACATTAAGCAATTATTGTTAATCTTTTAAAGCAAGATAATGGCATTGTGGTTTTGTTTTTTAAAGAGTTTTTATCTTTTAGAAAATTTTCTTGAAATATTTATGAATGAAATAATATAATGCCTGGAATTTACTTCAAAATAGTAGAGGAGGAGTAAAGTCGGTGGTAATGTATGTGGATGACAAGACTGACTATGAATTGACAATTGTCGATGGGGTGGGGTAAAGGGTGCAGGAGATTTTATTATATTATTTCATTTCTGTATATATTTGCATGTTTCCATTCTGCACATAGTTTGCATTCTGTATATATTCTCATGTTTCCAAAAGTTACAAATATTAAAAAGTGAGGGCTTAGGACCAAATTGACTGGGTTCTGATACACCAGGCTTGTGACTTTGGACAAGTTCCTTAACTTTTCTGAACTTCCATATTCTCATCTGTAAAATAAGGACAATAACATGTACATCTCATAGTGTTACAGTGAAACTTAAGCTAATATTTAGAAGCCTTAGAAACCTTGAACATAGGAAGGACTTAAATATAGTAGTGGTATCGCTATTGTCATTATTATCCATATGAATAATTTCATTTTCTTATCTCCCCAGGTAGTGTGGTGACACCAGCAGGAATCACCTGGGGTGGGAAAAGAAAAGTCAAATACAGCTTTGGGTCACCAAATCCTCTCTTGGCAAAAGCCTCCCCTCTGTCCATCTTCTTTCTTGCACCACAGAGGGTCTTTTGCACATTCTATGTTTTCATCACACCTCTGCATCCAACTAACCTGGAGATCACTGAATTAGGCCCAGTGTTCTCTATATTCCTGTGCCTACTACCCTGACAAAGTTATTTCAAGGCCACAGTACCCAAAACTCTGGGGCACACAGGAGGCAACCCCTGGACTGAAGGTGGGAGAGCAATGTGGGGAAGAAATGGAGGGGTACTCCACTCAGAAGGAAGAGTATGAGCTGAGCAGTTCTGTGGTTGGAGAGAAATGGGTATGTATGAATGGTGCACTAAGGGCAGGTGAGAGAGAATTCTGGGTCTGTGAGACAGCACTGCACGGTGAGCTCAGGAAGAACAGAGCAGTGTGGCAAGTGCAGGCTCAGACTCTCAGGTGAGGTGGGTGTAGGCTCAGACTCCCAGGCAGGGTGGATGCAGACTCAGACTCTAAGGCAAGGTGGGGTGCAGGCTCAGACTCAATGGCAAGGTGGGTGCAGACTCAGACTCTCAGGCAGGGTGGGGTGCAGACTCAGACTCACTGGCAAGGTGGGTGCAGACTCAGACTCTCAGGCAGAGTAGGGTGCCAGCTCAGACTCACTGATAAGGTGGGTGCAGGCTCAGATTCACTGGTAAGGTGAGTGTAGGTTCAGACTCTCTGATGGGGTGGGTACAGGCTCAAACACTCAGGATGGTTGGGGTGCAGACTCAGACTTTCAAGTGGGACAGGCTGCAGATTCAGACTCACTAGCAAGGTGGATGCAGACTCAGACTCTCAGGAGGTTTGGGGTGCAGACTCAGACTTCAAGAAGGTTGGGGTGCAGGCTCAGACTCATTGGCAAGGTGGATGCAGGTTCAGACTCTCAGGCAGGGTAGGGTGCAGGCTAAGATTCACTGGCAAGGTAGGTGCAGGCTCAGACTCTCTGGTGGGGTAGGTGCAGGCTCAAACACTCAGGAGGGTTGGGGTGCAGACCCAGACTTTCAGGTAGGGTAGGCTGCAGATTCAGACTCACTAGCAAGATGGATGCAGACTCAGAATCAGGCAGGGTGGGGTGCAGGCTCATTCACTGGCAAGATGGATGCCAGCTCAGACTCTTAGGAGGGTTGGGGTGCAGATTCAGACTCTCAGGTCAGGTAGGCTGCAGATTCAGACTCACTGGCAAATGAGTGTCCTGGATTTGGGCCCCTGTCAGCCATATGGAAGAGGCTACATGAACCTAGAATAGTTGTACCTTCAACAAGGCTGTGATCCAGGTGCTGGACCCCTATCGTGATTTCCTGTCTGTCTTTGGTGATCTGAGAGCAGCCCAGCATCCATTAGATGATGGATAGTCTGGGAGGTTACTGGATCCCCTGTCCAGGGTGGGTGCACCTCCATCCCAGTGAGTTCATTTCTGGGGAACCAGAGGAGACTTCAGGTCACTGGCAGCTAACCCATCCCTGTGCCCATACACGAAGAGTCTTGAATTCCTTCTTTGGGAGTTTTCATTTAGCCATAGGAGTGCCCTTTAAAGCGTAACAGTGGCGAGGTCAGATTTCTACTTTAAAAAGTCACTTTGAGACACAGATAGGAGAGGAGGGGCGACACTGAGGTGAGGAGAGTGAGAGTTCAGGTCGGCGAGACAGGTGTTGGAGTTCAAGAGCACAGCGGCCCTGGCGATAGCACCATCAAGCACCGCCAGGAGACAGCCAGGAGCACATCCTCTGAGGACTCCTCAATCCGGCACCCTGGGGTGGGCTGCAGCTCCAGGCTCATGGGACCTGCCCTACTCCCCAGAAATGACTTATCTCAACAACATTTTAGGACTAAGGGACACCAAAAGCTCAGCATTCTAACCAGCAGAAAACAATAGTGGACTATTAACTAACAGTGGCAGAGTTGGGATCCCAGCCCCCCGGAGTCCTGTTCTGGAATCCAGGCTCTTAATCGCTTTACCAGTGGGGTGCACACTCCGATTTTCTCCAGTGAGAAAAACCCCTGGAGAATAGGAAGAACATATCATAACTATTATTTCTTTGCACTTTGTAACTAAATGAAAAAAAATGTTTCACTAACATTTATTGTACAGACCGAGCAGGCCTCCCTGGGCTGGGTCCTGGATGCACCGTGGCCCTGTGGGAAGGGCTCCCCGTCCAGGAGGAGCTGCCTTTCTCGCCGACTGAGATGCGAACAGTATCCACATGCCCAGGCAGGGGCAGTCACTAAAGAACCCCTCCAAGTAGATACCAGCTTCGAGAGATGACTGCAATCACTGAGGCCTGACCGGACGCTGACGAGGTGAGCACAGGCAAGGGGCTGACACATGCTCGTGGGAAGAGCTCTTTGTCAGACACAAGAAAAGACGAGGGTGACTCACTAATGAGATCTGACATTCTGCATCCCCTGCTCTCACTACAGTGCTAGTGCTCCTATCTTTAAGTGAGGACACCAGAAGTCTTTTCTCAAGCACTGTTAGTGAGTAAAATGAAAACATTACCTTAAAAAAAAAAAATCAATGTTTCCATTTTAGTCTCCTTTTTAGTGCATCATTTTGCATGTGCTTTATGTGGCACATAATTTGCTAATTTTCTAGTCCACAGGTGGATGAGTATGTAAGTATCCCGCCCTGGGATCAAGTTTGCAGCGAATCCTGCATAATCACGAAAGCCTGGGGCTCACCACTGAGGGCTGAGGGCATTCCCAATGCCTTCTTGCCATAGAAAAGGAAACTCTGGTGGAGAAAAGCCCATAGGCTTTACCCAGAGGGTCATCATTCCAATGCAACCACTTTCACTTTCCTGCTCTTCTCACATGCACATCTTTCATTCAAGTTACACTCCACTTTGCATTAACTCCTCCCACCGCCACAGAGCACACCCTGGCCTTGCCCTGCGGCGCTGCCATTTTCATGATGACCACTCACGTGGCCATGCTATGCTCCTCGGCGGGCCTGCGGTCATGGACTTACCTCCCCGAGGTGGCCGGACACTTAGATAAGTTCTATTTTTCATAATTATGTGCAAGGCTGCAAGGCACTGCTTTGATCAATGTGGCTTTTAAGAATTTTTTTCAGAATTTTGGAAAACCATTTGCTGCCCTTCTTCCTACCCCATCTCAAAACCTTTTGATTTTCTTGAAACTTCCTCTCCTTCAGCCCCACCCAGTCCCACCTGTCCAGTCTCTGGCCCCTCCTTCCCTCTTGGTTCAATAAAGAGCACAATCCTGGAGTCCAGAAGGAGTTGCAGGCACAGTCTGTCACTTCCTAGTTGTGTAACCCCTGGCAAGTGACTTGATCTTCCTAGATCATGTTTTATTTCTGTCTTTGAAAGTAAGAAAAATATAGGCCAATTTAGGGCAGTAAATAATCTGATACTCTAATGCTGGATCCGTGTCCTTATACATCTGTCCAAACACAGAGAATGCACAACAGCGAGCATGAATCCTAATGTAAACTATGAAGTGTGGGTGATGATGACACATCAGTGTAGCCTCATCACTTGTGACAAATGTGTCTCCAGGAGGGGGCGCGGGTGGTGTCGGTGAGGGGTTAGGAGACATATGGGAAATGTTGTATTTTCCTCTCAGTTTTGCTGTAACCTAAGGCTGCTCTGAAAATGATTTTTTTTTTTTAAAGATATAAGAAGAAAGTCATCCTGAAATAGCTCCCTGGCATTGTTTATACAAGTGACATATCAGAAATAAGTCCCAAATCCATCCACAGACGACTGCATAACTTAAGCGGTAAATATAAATCAAACACACAAACAACTCCACTTACAGGAGCTCTGCGCCTGCAGCGTGAGAAGAAGACTGCGCTGTGTGCACAGGGTGCTGTGGTCACTGTGGATGAGAACACAGTTTTCCAAGCCACGTACAGTGCAGTCCCTCTTTACAGTAACCACTGCTCTGAATGTTAATGCACTGAGAGAGGAAACAGCAGAAGGAAAGACTGTTAATGATGCTAACTCCTGGGGATTAAGACATTAGGGGGACAACATTTGAGGATGACTTTTGACTGCACATTTTTCTCTTAAATGTTTTTAAATACACACATTCATTTGGCAATATACATAATTTTAAAGAAAGAATCCGTTTGTTGTCCTTTTCCCAGAGTGCTGAAAGTCTGGCTGACACTGGTTTCACATACTCAACGTGTGCACGTGTGTGTGTGTGTGCGTGCATATGTGTCTGCGTGCACTTGTGCGTGGGTGTGTAGTTAGGGACCCTCCTCCTGCCACTAGTGTTGGCTCTTTTGCTCCTTCCCACCTCCTTCATGACATCTTGTCTCCTCCTTTCCCTTTAGTACCTTCCCCTCCAGATCATGATACCCTTGCCAGTCTTTCTCTTTTTGCAAATAGAATGTGACAGAGATGACAGGTGGGAGGAGGATGAGTCTCAGACCCATTCCAATGCTCTGTTTAGAGAAGGATGCCACCAGAAGACACAAATCTCACAGGGCTGTCCTCCCCACCCCTTGCCATCTTCCAGGCAACAGCTGCAGGTCTCTGCCAGCTGCCCTGCTGGCCCCAGCCCCTGCCTGCAGTGAGTGAGCTCTAGAGCCCTGCACTTGCCAGGATGCCCGTGTCCAGCTTCCGTGGAGCAGGACAGGAGCTGTGCAGGCATGGCCAATGGGTCGAAGCCCTCAAGATTTGCTACATGGCATTGAGCTTAGAGCTGACAGATGGAGTCATATGGGCAAACTAATTATATTTTCATTTTTTTTTTCCTGGGCATTTGCAAGCCGGCAGGAGCTTAATTTATGTATTAATTACACCTCAGAGCTAAATGAGGGGGCTGAAGCCCTCAGACAGCCTTTGCATTTTATTAGGAAATATTGCATACACATTTGGCTTCATGAAGAAACAGCTACTAAAACTTCCTTCTGGGAGCTTGTGGGGCCTGGGGGGTCAAAACTCTTGGGGGGCCCAGGTGGAGCAATTTAGGGCAGACTTCCATCTAGCCTTGTGTATGGATTTTGAAACCAGTAGGCTAACCTAACTCACACCACCCGGCACCCATTCCACTGCACCTTCTCTGTTGAAGGGAGACAGCTCCCTCGATGCACCACTAGCCCTCAGTTTGCTGCACGGTTCCTCCCTGGTTGGGTATGGGGTGTATCAAACCGTGGTCCAGCAGTGAGACCTTCAACCTGTTCTAGAGTCTGGGTCTTCTGAAAGGGAGTTTTCCCCCACAGGGTCCTACCAGTGAGTCATACAGGCGAAGATGGGCCTCAGGTAGGTGAGAGGAGAGTAGGGGTGTCTTTCTCCTGTTCAGTTTGGACTTGGTAGTGTCTGCTAGGGGCCAAGCCTGTGCCTAGAGGTGGAGCCAGGCTGGGCATGGCCCTCACAGTAGCTAAGAAGTTGATAGGAAGAAAGTCACGTTTTGTGGCAAACCTAAAGGGCTCAAGAGCCCCTTAATCTTTCTTCTGGTTCCCCAGTTTTTCTCAGGTCTTGCCAGAAGCTCCTGGTATAGCTGTCTTGTGCCATGAAGGTGGGGGTTTGAGATACGGGCCTGAGTGTACCGCTGACCCAATTTTCATGGTGGAAACGGCACTAAGGCCTGATGGCAGAGGTGGTGGCGATGGTAATATGGAGCCATTGCCAAGGAAAGGTTAGAATAAGGCCTCAGGGTGGGGCCTGCACTCTCCTACCTCAGAGTCACTGGCTATAGGTCTAATCTGGAGGAAGTACTCCTTTAAAGGGCTCAAGAAAGGTTCTACCACTCTGGTGCCTGCAGGCTGACAGGTGGGTGGCTTGGCTTGGCCAGGTATGCCAGGCCCTGAACACGTGCCAAGGGTTCTAAGTGGTAAGTCTTTCCACTGGCCCGATGGTGGGCCTGCAATCTGCACCCACTTCCTGTCCCTTTCCTATTGCTCTGGCTCTTTCACAAACTGGAAGGTCAGCAGAGACACTCAGCACGTATAAGGCTTAAAGATGGTGTCACACTGACAGGTGACTTTCAAAGGTATGTTCAGAGGAATTTTCATGTTCATGAGTGCCTTCTGAAGCAGGTGCATGTTTGGGCTTCACCCCTTTGAATGCTAGTGCTCAGAGGGCAGGAGTATTTGCTTTGTTCATGGAATTCCAAGAACCTAGAAAAATAGCAGGCACAGAGAAGCTGCTCATTAAATGAGCACCTAGGAGGAATATAGGAAGGTTGGCAACAGCTGCTTTCCAATTATCTTTCAGGCAAAACTGATAAATAGGATGCAGACGAGTGTCAGAAAGGCCTCAGCACCTGCACAAAGTCACACTCCTAATTAGTAGTGCAGCTGGGTTTGGAACGACTCCTTCGGAAAGTCCAGTTTTCATTCTCTAACCCACTGTCTTCACTTGGACTGAGATAGTAAAACTTCATAAATTGAGTGACTTGCAAACAGAATGTGTTTCTCACAGCTCTAGAAGCTGGGAAGTGCAAGGTCAAGGTGCTGGCAGACCAGGCATCTGTGAGAGCCCTCCTCCGACCTGTAGACTGTCCACATCTCCCGTCCTCACATGGCAGAGAGCAGACAGGCAGCAGCTCTCATGAGGCTCATAAGGATGCAGATCCCATGAATGAAGGCTCTTCCTCAAGATCTCATCCAATCCCAATCACCCCCAAAGACTCCCACCTCCTGACACCATCACATTGGGGGCAAGTTTCCAACATGAACTTTGGGGTGGGGATACAAAAGCTCAGCCCATCACACCCATCTTTGTGATTCAGACCCTTTGGCCACCATGTTCATGGCTGTTGCTTCCAACCAGCTGAGCTAATTGACTAGAAATCTGTCGGGTAATGTCCAGATACTTTATGACCCCAAGATGACCCGATGCATGAAAATTCTTATTATGGCATTGAGCACCTCAGTGAGGTTTTTGCTTCTTGCATACGGTGGAGTTGGAGAAGTCCTTGGACTTCTGAGATGAGGGAATGACCTGCTGGACCCTGACAGGCTGAGGGCTGGTCCAGCTGAGGGGTTCAGTTACTTGCCATTGCCCGCTGCAAGCTCTGCCCGGGGAAGGGCTCGGACTTTATTCTTGGATTTTTTTCGTGCTTACTCTACCTTCCATGCCTGCTTCTGGTGCCACACCAGCTTGTCTGCAGGAAGTGCACAGGGTCAGAGAAGGTAGCGAGGGGAGGAGTTTCCTTGGGAAACAAATTAGAGCCCTGGCTCAGAGACACTGTCCTGTTCAGCCATCAGCTCTCAGTTCATCCACCCATGGCTCATCTCAGCGGGGCTTGTGCTGCTCAACCCATCCTGGGATCAGATGCTGACCTGTGCCGCTGGCACAGAGAGAAGGCACTGGCTGTTGGGCTCTCCCTCAGGGCCTGAGCAGAGTGCTCTGAACAGCATACCCCCAAGGGCCCTCAGCTGCAGGCAACTGCTTCCTTCTGTCTCTTCCGTGAAGCCTCAGGCCAGTCTTCTCAAGACAGGATGGATGGAGCCTGCAGGATCTTTCCAGAGAGAGTGCTGTCTGCCTGAGAGGTGACCAGCCTGCTTGACAGATAGTGCTTGGGACCCAGGCTGTCTGACTGCATTTATCTTGTCCCCTTGCATCCAGCCAGCCTGGAAAGCAAGTCTAACCCTTCATGACAGAATCAGCGCAGCCTTGTCCTCTGAGCAGGGCCCAGGGTGGGCAGGGGGCTGGCTGGGCACTCTGACCACTGCCAGGGGCCAGTTGGCTAGAGGCGGAGTCATGGGAACCCCCAGTAAGTCTAAAAGACAAGGTCCAATCCTGTGAACAGAGCTAGAGTTGGAAAAGGGATTGAGGGATCCCTGCCTCTGTGACTTCTCTGAATCTGAAGGCAAAAGCAGGGAGGGGAGCAGGGAGAGGCACTTGGTTAATTTTCCTCCATTCCATCCCTAGGCCCAACTCCTATGAACAGCCCATGTGTTTTGAGGTTAGACTAACCTGGATTTAAATCCTGGAGCTATGGGGTGAAGGGTGTGGTCTGAGCTCCTTCGAGAATCTCTAGTTGCAAATCAGACCTGTCCACCCCAGCCAATGCATGGAGGCCCACCAAGGGCAGCCTCCCTGCCACCCCGCATTTAATCTTAGCCCTCACCTGCCTCTTTAAGAAACTGAAATATTCACAATATTTATGAAAGCTTTTCTTGCAAGGGCAGAGGGAGGGACCTCAGACTGTGGAATTCACTTGGGTGCAAAGGAGGGCTGAGGTGGGGATGGGGGTAGTAGGGAGTGAGATTGCACCGTTCAGCTAAGGGAGGGCCAGCATGTCAGCCTGTCTCATGACTGGCTCTAGACTGTGGGCAGGGGATAAAGGGCTATGGAAGGATTCCTTGCTGAGTCTTTCCAGATGTCAGGGGGCAGGGCCAGGTAGCTTCCATGGGGTCCCAGCCCAGGGCTAGACTGGACAGTTTCTCATGTCCCAACCCTCTTCAGCACAAAGTCCAAATGACAGCAGATTATCAAGCTGAGTGGGGGTTTGGGACTCTACTTCTGACCCTGCAAGGGGTGCTCAGAGATCCTGAGCCATTTCTGAGGGTTCTCAGAGAGGCAGATTGGAACCAGGGACTCAGCATCCTCTCTGGGACTGGAGGACAGAGGAGATGCAACTTCCTGATGTAAAAATATTGCCCATTTAATATTCCCTTCACTGGTACCCACAGAATGCCCCACCGTGAACATATACACAGGCTCGCATGTATCACGTGAACTCCAAGGGCGCAGAGCCTGGGGCAAGTGTGTGTGCATTCACTTGGGAGGGAAATAAGATGAGGTTGTGAAAGGTGGGCACCCCGAGTCTTGGGGCTGTCCCTCTAAAGGGGCTACTTCCAGACCAACTCCTGCTGGCTAATTGTTCTGGGCTGAATCATCCATTCCAGACAACTTCTGACCTCCTGGGCGAAGATGCAGAATGCAGATTGGGTTCCAGCCACCAGCCAGCTCTTTCTGTGTGGCGGGCACAGTGACACAGGCTCTGGCAGTGGAACTGGACGCCTGCGTGCACAGAGCAGTTGTGGGCCATGTATGCTGAGGTTTGCTGCTGTACTCTTGGCTTGGTCCCGTTTTCAGCAGTTTTGACAGGCTCTCAGGCTCCTGCTTATTCCTGCTTTGTTTCTATCAACATTGGCAGTCCTCCTCTTCCCTCTGCTTTTCCAGTTTACCAATTTGGGGGGTTCAAGATTCCCTCTCTTCAGTGCCCACACACCATGGCATGTGATTTTCCGGGGTTCATAATGTCCTACTTTTACATTTCTTTTTCATTTTTTTATTCTAGTAACTTATTCTACACATTAAAATAAAATCGTAGGTATAGGTTCCCCATTCCTCAGATATATTTCAACACATTCTGCCTTCCACCAAATCACCAAGTGTTCTTCACCATTGTCCAGTGGGCTCCACTTCCATTTGTCCCTGTCCTCCCCATCCCATCCCATTCCCTGTTGGTAACTTCAGTTCTACTACAAGTGTCCAAGGGTTGGTTTTATTTCATCACATTCTTTGTTTTGTCTCTTCACATTCCACCTATAAGTGAGGTCATCTGATATCTATCTTTCTTCTATTGATGTGTTTCACTTAGCATAATCCCCTCTAGACCCATCTATGTTGATTCAAATGGCCCTTCTAAGGGCTTTGTAGCATTCCATTGTGTATATGGACCACATCTTTATCCATTCATCTGATATTGGGCATGTAGGTAGTTTCCAGTTCTTAACTATTGTGAATAGGGCTGCAGTAAACATGGAGGTGCATAAATTTCTGCAGATGAGTGTTTTTTTATCTTTTGGATAAATACCCAAAAGCAGGATGGCAGGATAGTATGGGATTTCCATCTTCAATGTTTTGAGGAATATACACATTGTTTTCTATAGGGGTTGCACCAATTCGCATTTCCACAAACAGTGTAAAAGTGTTCCCTTTTCTCCACATCCTCACAAACATTTGTTGTTTCCAAACTTTTGAACAATAGCCAGTCTCTCATATAAGCTGATATCTCACTGCTGTTTTGATTCGCATTTCCCCGATAACCATCAAGTAATAACAACATTTCATGGGCTAATTGGCCATCTGTATGTCCTCTTCAGAAAAATATCTCTCCAACCCTCTTCTGAGTTTTTGATTGGATTGTCTATTTTACTGTTATTGAGTTTTATGAGTTTTTTGTATATTTTATATATTAAGCCCTGGTCAGAAATATGAAATGCAAATAACTTCTCCCAGTTAGTAGGTTACCTTTTGGTTTGGATGATGTTTTCTTTCTCTGTGAAGAAGCTTTTTAGTTTGGTGTAGTCCCAGTTCATTTTCTTTTTTGAAAAGATGCTGGAGTCCCCAAAGTTCTCCCTAAGGCTGATGTCCTGGAATGCCTTTTCTATGTTGTCTTCCAAGAATTTTGTTGTTTCTGGTCATATGTCCAAGTTTCTAGCCCACTTTGAGTTAATTTCTTAATGGTGTTGGAGAGAGATCTAGCTTCATTCTTTAACATGTGGCTGTCCAGTTACCCCCACACCATTTATTGAAAAGACTTTCCTTTCTCTATCGTATGCTTTTGGTTCCTTTGTCATAGATTAACCGTGAGTGGGTCAGTTTCTGGTGATTCCATTCTGTTCCACTGTCCTGTTCCTCAGTTATTATTCCAGAACCATAATGTTTTGATCACTGTTGCTTTGTAGCATAATTCAATATCTGGGAGTGTAATTCCTCCAGATCTGTCCCTTTTTCTCATAATTGCTTTGGTTACTTGAGGTCTTGTGTTGTTCCATACACATCGTAAGATTTTTTTGTCCCACTTTCTGAAAATAATCCTGTGGGATTTTAATGGATATTGCATTAAATCTGTATATTCTTTTAGGTAAGATGATCATTTTAATGATGTTGATTCTTCCCAACCATGAGCAGGGGATGTCTTTCCATCTCTTTGTGTCCTCTATTTCTTTAAAGAAGGGCTTGTAGTTTTTGTACAGGTCTTTCATCAACTTTGTTAAGATATTCCAAGTTATTTGATTCTTTTTGCTTTTATTTTAAATGGTGTGATTTTCTCCCTTCATTTTCTTTTAATGTGTTGCTTGCATATAAGAGTGAGATGGATTTTTGTGCATTAATTTTGAAGCCTGCCACTTTATTAATTTTAAAGATTAGTTGTAGTAGTTTTTGATAGTTTTAGGGATATATATATATATATATATTTATTCATTCATTTCACCTGCAAATAATGAGAGTTTTACCTCCTTCTGTCCAATTTGGATTCATTTTCTTGCCTAATTTCTCAGCTTAAGACCTCCATTATGCTGTTAGACAGCAGTGGTGAGAGTGAACAGCCTTGCCTAGTTCCTGACCTTAGAGTAAATGATTTCGATTTTTACTGTTTACTATGATGTTGGCTATAAGTTAGTCATATATGGCCTTTATTATGTTGAGGTATATACCTTCTATCCCCATTTTTTGTAGCATTTTTTTTTATCATAAATGGGTGTTGAATTTTTTCAAAAGTTTTCTCTGTGTCTACTGATAGGATCATGTGGTTTTTCTCCTTGCTCTTGCTGATACGGTGTATTGCATTAATGGATTTACATATGTTGAACCATCCTGAACCCCTGGGATAAATTCCAATTGCTCATGATGCATCATCTTTTTGATGCACTGTTGGATTCAGGTTGGTAATATTTTGTTTGTTGAGAAATTTTGCATCTATGTTCATTAGAGATATTGGTTTGTAATTTTCTTTCTTGGTTATATCTCGATCAGTTTTTCGTATCAGTGTGATGTTAGCCTCATAGAAAATATTTAGGAGTGTTCCCTATTCTTCAATATTTTGGAGGAGTCTGAGAAGAATAGCTGTTAATTCTTCTCTAAGATTTGATAAAATTCATTAGAAAAGTCATCTAGTCCTGGCCTTTTATTTTCAGGGAGACACTTGATTTTCCAGTTTTCCCAGTTCAGGAGTGGTAGACTGTACTTTGCTAGAAATTTGCCCATGTCCTCAGGTAGTCCACTTTTGTTGGCATAGAGTTGTTCATAGTAGTCCCTTATGATGTTTTGTATTTCTGTGGTATTTCTTGTAACTCTCCCCTTTCATTTCTGATTATAGTTATGAGTTGTCTCTCTTTTTTGTGAGTCTAGGCAATGGTTTGTCAATTTTCTTTATTTTTTTAAAGAACCAACTTTTGGTTTCATTGATCCTCTGCATTGTGTTTTTGTTTTCAATTTCACTTATTTCTGCTCAGATTTTGATTTTATCTTTTCTTCTCCTGAGTTTTGGCCTTAATTGTTCTTCTTTCTCTAGTTGATTTAAATGTAAGTTTAAATTATTTATTTGTCATTTTTCTTGTTTCTTGAGGTTGGCCAGGATTGTAATGAACTTCCCTCTTAGCAGTGCTTTTGCCACATCTCATAGATTCTGCTAGATCCCTGTCTGCATTTTTATTTGTCTCTAAGTGTTTTTTTTAAGTTTCTCTTTGATTTCCTCTTTTACCCAGGAGTCATTCAGAAGCATGTTGTTTAGTTTCCAATTACTTGGGGGTCATTTAGCTTTCTTTTTGTGGTTGATTTTTAGTTTTATGCTCTTGTGGTCAGAGAAGATGATAGGCATGATTTCAATCTTTGTAAATTTGTTGAGAAATGTTTTGTGTCCTAACATATGATCTATCCTTGAGATAGACATATGTTCCACATGCACTTGAGAAGGAAGTGAAATCTGTAGTCATTGGATGAAGTGTTCAGTATATGTCTATTAGACCTAATTATTCCAAATGGTCATTTAAAGCTGCTTTTCCCTGTTAATATTCTGTCTATTGTGTAAGTGGGCATATTGAATTCTCCCACTATGATTATGCTGCTATCAATGTCTCTCATCTGTTCTAATAATAGTTGATTAATATATTTTGATGCTCCTTCATTTGGTGTATATATGTTGACAAGAATTATGTCTTCTTGCTGCAGTGACCCCTTTATCATTATGTAATGTCCATTTCTCTGTCTTTCATTATGCTTTTTATTGGAATTCTGTTTTATTGGACATATAAGTATGGCTGTTCAGGCTTTTTTGTGGTTACCATTTGACTGTAGGATTATCTTCCAGCCACTGAATTTGAGTCTTTGCTTTTCTTTTGAAAAAAGGTGAGTTTCCCGAATGCAACAGAAGGCTGGGTCATTCTTTTTAATCCATTAGGCCATTCTGTGTTGTTTGACTGGTGAGTTCAGTCCATCAATGTTTAGGGTGATTATTGCTATGTAGCTGTTTAGTGTCATTTGTAATTTGTCTTCTGTCTGTTTTTTCAGACTGTGTTTTTGTTCTTTTTCTTTTTTCAGGTGGGTAGAGGTTTATTGTGTTTTGCTTGATTTCTCTTTTTGTTTTCGTCTTTGCTTTTTCCCTGGAGATGTATTTTGAGGTTACATTGAAGTTAGCTTTAAGAATTCTATGTTTATTTACTATTTTTACTTGAAAGTAGATTAGTCTTCCACTCATTCTAACATCCACATTTTTTGTACTCTTCTCCTCTCCACTCTTTAAGTTTACTGTCTTACTGTTTTTAAGTAGGTTTTTTATTTACACTTCATAGAGCATCTTTTCGTATTTTTTGTAGAAATGGTTTTGTGGTGATAATTCCTTTGAATTTTCCTTATTGGAAAAGTTTCTTATCATTCCTTCTGTTCTGAATGATAATCCTGGAGGGTACAGTATCATAGGTTGAAAATCCTTTTCTTTCAGTCTTCTGAATATATCATGCCATTCCCTCCTGGTCTGTAGAGTTTCAGCTGAGAAATAGACTGACAATCTTATGGATATTCCTTTGTATGTGACTAATGTTTTTCTGGATGCTTTTAAGTTTTTTTCTCATTCTCAAATACAAAATACTTTTGTATTTGTGACTTTGATGACAATGCATCTAGGTATAGGTCTTTCTGGGTTTCTTATTAGGGACTCTTTAAACTTCTGGGGTCTGGAGGTTTGCTTCATTCTTCAGGTTAGAGACATTTTCAGCAACATAATGCCCTACCTTTATCCTGTGGTTTATGAAACCCAGATCAGATGTCACCTTTTATTTGAGACCCCCTTCTCTGGTCTCCTGAGATAAACCAACCCCCAGCTGCTGTTGCCTCACCTACTTGAACCTGCAGGAGATGGGATTAGACAGTAATGAAGACTCACTGCCACCAGGGGGCATGTTGCCGATGTAGGAGTGCAGCTGCCTTAGTGTGCATATAACCTAGGGCCACTGGGATGGCAATCAGATCATTCACAGGCACTGTCCTCTGGCAGGGAGATGTGGCTTGACACAGTTCACAGAGTAATAACTAAAGACTAGGGCTTCCCTCTTCTTTCCTTAAAGAGGGCTGAGGCAGAAATGTCCCCAGCTGAGAGCTTGTCCAGGCTTCTCAGCAGAGAGGTAGGTCAGTGATGCTTTCACACACTTTTGCTTCTTCACAAAGTCTCCAACTCAGGCACCCTGAGAAGGTCGCCTGCCTGGCAATTAGAATGAAGGCTCTGTGCTCCAGAGTCAGCAGACCCCTTCCCAAATTCTGTCCTGAAAGGCACTTGTCTCTCTGGGTGATGTCTGAAGAGTACCTCTGACAGAATCTTGTCCCCAGCTTATCTGTCATGTCAGTTATGAGACCCCTCAAGACACTGTGTGGTTTGCTCTGGTATCCTGGGGAGGCCTGACCCAAATCATGTCCTGTAAGTGTTGCATGGAGTCCCTTAGAGCTCCCCGCATTTTCAGTGGACGCTCTCTGTACGTGTCTTGTAGATACATGCTTCTGTCTCTTGCCTCCTTAACCAGAGAACTGTGCCTTTCCACTGGAGGCACACTGGAGGGGCTCAAATGTCCCCATAAAAGAGGTGAGGGCATTGCTGTGGGCAAAACTCCAAGTGAGAAGTGAGGAGGCTTCACTAGTGTTCTGTGTTTTGGGGGCGGGTCCACATTGCTCCTGCCTTTGGGGGCCTTCACCCTCCACGTGAACCTCTCCAGGACCTGACCTCCCTGTCCTCTCCTGCCTGGGAGGTGTGGCGGTCAGCCTATGAGTCACTTGGCGAGGATGAAGTTATGCAATCAAACACTAATCCAGATGCTGCTGTGAATTATTTTGTCAATGTGATTAACATTTGTCATGAGTTGAGATTACCTTGCTAATCTGGATGGGCCTGATTCAATCAACTGAAAGACCTTAGGAGCAAAGCTGAAGCTTCTGCCATGAACAGATAGCGGTTTCAGCTCGTCTAGGGAGTTCCAGCCCTTCATGGCAGGCTCCCCTTCAGATTTCAATTTCGCTAGTTGGTTGCCACAGTCATGCAAACCAAGTCCTTGCAACAAATCCCTTAGTATTTATTTCTTGCTAGTTCTCTTCCTCTGGTGAAATTCTACCTGTGGCTATGGGTGCTCAGGAAGAGGAAGGTGCTAGAGACATTTTACTATCAAGGCACTCACACTGTGGCAGGCAGCGTGCAAAGTCTTCATCACATCTAACTCTCTGAGCATAGTATATGATAGGTACTGTTATTATCATTCTCATTTATAGATGAGGCAGCTAAAGCACAGAGCTGTGATGTGACCGATATCACACAGCTTACAGTGGCGGTGATCAGACTCCTAGCTCCAGAGTACGAATTCCTAACCTTTCTTGTGCCAAGGAACCTGTTTGAAGGCCAGTGAAGCCATGGACACCTCCTCTGAAAGATTCTTTCATGTATATAACATGCACAGTTTTACCAAGAAGGTCACCAAATAATTTTCAACACACTTCAAAGCACTAATTTACAATATGGTAATACATGTGCCTTTCTATTAAGCTAGACTCGCAAGGTCTCCAGGTCACGTGACTGCATGTGTCAACAGCTGTAATGACTGCATTGTGTCATGAAAAAACCTGTGCTTCTTCTTGGGGACAAACTCACAAGTATTACGAACACTGCAGGTGTTTCTTCGCTTACCTTCCCAATGGAAGGGAATGCAAAATTTCAGCTAGAGTGATAAAAAAAAATTTTTACTCGTTTCTTCCCCATCCAAGTTCACAGAACCCCTGAGTGATCTCGATTGAAGGACAGACTTCTCCACCCCTAGGGTGCCTGCTGCACGTCGACCATGGGACAAGTTCAGGGATACAGGAGAGGCCTGGCACACAGCTGGCACACTCTCTCCACTGGGGAACTCAGATGGGCAAGAGGAGTGAGTGTCTCCTGGAAGGTCAGTCAACTACAATGACTCTTGTGCTAATCTCAGTCCCTCGAGTTGCCGAGTCACCCCTGTTCTGGCACTGGGGGCCTCAGGCCTGGCCCCAAAACATTCCCCACACATCTGTGGCATCATGGGATGTCCAGCCCTAGAGTTCCTTCCTATTCCTCCTGGAGACAGAGGTCATGAGCACTCCATGTTTCCTGCAGACCTCTCACGTTTGTGTCAGCAGGAGCCACATTCAGCCCGCTGGCTCGCCCTCCTGCATGTAGAGTGGCCAAGAAGACCGAGGCAGAACATCTCTAGCTGGAGAGCCAGGAAGGGGAGAGAGCTAAACCAGCTCCTGCACAGCCCCGCTCAGGTGCCTGGAGAGAGGACAGCCTCCTGGCCAGCAGCTGGAGAGACCCTCTGCACCGGACATCTATCTCCCTGCCCCTGAAAACACCGGGCTAGCCCTGATGAAAAAACATCTCCCAGCACAACAGCCTGAGTTCAACTTTCCCCTCACTCTCACTTCTACCCTCTTCCCACTTTCACGTCACTTATGTTGCCTGAAAGGCAGGGGAGAGACAGCTGAAGCATGCCCTGAGTACTCACTGTTTGCCAGGCACTTTGAATACACGTCTCACTTGTTGGTCTCCAGAACCCTGGGAAGTGTTACTAGGAGCCTGACTGGACAGGTGAGGGAGCTCAGACTCAGAGAGGGTGTAACCCAGCAGTTACAGGCCAGAATCTGAGCCCAGTTCTGGCTCTAAAGATTCATTTTTCTTTCCATGTCATACTTTGCCTTCTTAGGTCAACCTTTATTGATCCCTGGGACCCAGCTCCCACACCGCACAGGTCATGTGTCATTCAAAAAGTCTCTGTCATACTAGTTCAGACTGATGTGTTAATGATTCCTCCTTAGAATATTTGTACTTCAGGCTTCAGGAAGGCAGCTGTGCACAATTCTCAGAGACTGGTTCTGTCACACAGAACGGCGGCTAGGCAGCATCACCTGGGGACTGAGAGTTCAGGAAAACTGTGTAAGGCCTGGGTAGGAAAGTGGAGCTGAGATCTTGGAGACTAGTGTTGGACAGGTGAGCTGGTAGAGGCTGCCATAACCAACTCCACTTGAAATGCCGTTTTCTGTTTTGTCCTTTTTTTTTTTTTTTTTTTTTTTAAATAAAGGTATGGGCAGGAATGAAGGAGAGTAGGCAGGCAGGAAGAGAGAGGAGGAAGCGTTTTATTTTTCATTTAGCTGTTCACACTGGTCATCCCCCCAGGACCCAGGACTTGAACCTGGGACCCTGGGATGTATGTGGGACTGCTCCCAGGTATACAAGACTTCTAGGCCTATAGGGTGTGCCCTGAAATGCTGTTTTCACTGAGCTATCCTCACCTCAAAGCCTCAGATGCTTCGGGGTGGACTACGCAGGCCTCTGAGGGAGTCCCCTTGTCCTGGGACTGTTCCGGTTCTCTCCACCTACTCCTGTAAATCCTTGACTCCTGACTTGCTTTTCCTTTCTTTCCTTCACCCAGAAAAGCCCAAAGAGGGGTCACTGAACCCCAGGCTAGGTCTATGTTTCCAGTCTTGCTTTCACTGGAAGGAAAGGATGGAAGAGCAGGGGAGGGTCCTTCGCTCTGTGACCTGGGGAGTGGCTGAATGACTCGGGACAAGAGTCATGACCCAGAGAAAGAGAATATCCCTGCTCCTTCTTTGCCTCCCACGACTTTTCCAGGAAGATCTTTGTTCCAAACTACCCCTAGTTCAACAAATTCAATGGGGCTCAAATGTTATACCCACCTGACAGTAGTCAAGTGAGGTCGGAGAGGGGAAAAGCTGTAGATTCTTGCTGGGATCTGGACTTGCGAGAGAGAGGAAAGTGGGAGAGAAAGAAGCTTCCTGACATTAATTCCTTGCCATAACTTTTGAGAGGCACAATTTTCTGGAGCTTCCCTCCTCTGCATGCATGCTCCAGAATCCTGTGTGGAGTCAATAGACAATTTATATTAGGTGTGCTGGGGGACAACTATCAGGTAATTTGAAACTGGGACTATTACCGTATTCTTTTGTAAATCCCTGAGTTCCGATCTGTTTTTCATCTCTTTCTTTCACCCAGAAAGGCCCAAGATACGTTATGTGTGTTTGTGTGTGTGAGTCAGTGAATGTGTGTGTGTGTGTGTGTGTGTGTGTGTGTAAGGGTGTGTAAGGAGTGGGTAGGCCTGGCATTTACCTCCAATATGCCCTCAAGTTCCCAGAAGCAAAGAACGTTGCTAACTTTTTAAGATGAGGAAACTTCTCAGGAAAGAGAAGCAACTTACTCAGGGTCAAACACTGGTACAATGAGGTGGCATCAGTCATGCATGTTTTTCACTTCATCATGCAGTGAAAGTGGAGGACTTCATGCAACATCCTTCCCAGGGAACTGCAAGCTGTATGGCTAATTTATTAATTATGTACACGATGAGCACCAAGTGTGCCCCAGACGTTGTGCTGTGTACTGGAACCCTAGAGAGAAACAGGTTGCTCTTACCTTCGAAGGACTCATGCACAGTAGGAGACACACAGTAATCACGGCAATTTACTGTGACAAGAGTCTCTACTCAAAGACAACAATCCAAACTGTTGTTCTGAGATTTTAGAGACTAACTTTTGCTTAACTTTAACTTTCACTTGAGAGATTCACAGAAGGCACTGCTAGGAGGAGACTTTTGGATTCATCAGAGTTTGAAAGAAGTGCAAGGACATTCCAGGTGGGGGAAAGAAAGTTTATGCAAACACCAAGTCATTTCTGTTGGAGCCCCTTGGGAATAGCACTTTATCCACAGCATGTTCAGAATATTAGTGCCCCTGCTAATAATAATATTAGGCAACAATTTTCTAGGGCTTATCATGTGCCAGGCACTCTTCTAAGACCTCTTCGTGTACTAACTTATTCAACTTTCACAAGAACCCTGTGCAGGCAGTATTGTTCCCATTTCACAGAGGAGGAGACAGCAATGCAGAGAGATGGAGGAGCCTGGTAGAGGCAGGAGAGCCAGTCAATGGCAGAGTCAAGATTAGAGCTTAAGCAAGGATATTCTAGAATCCATCCTCTAGCTATTACAAAAAAATTCCCCAGGGAAAAAAACAGCACAATGGCTCTGAGCATAGAAAATGTTGTGAATGTTATGAAAAGTGTATCAGTGAAGTAAACACACATGCACATACAAACACACATTCTGACCCAGAGTTTTCCAAACTAATTTTACTTAGGAATACTTTTCTTATTTTCCTCCAAGCATGAGCTCATAGACAAACCCTTTAGGAATTGCTGCTTTCTTTCTTAGAGTGACTGGACTGATTCTAAGAGGTCGGACCTTTTGGCCTGGTGTTGGACTGGATGGTTTTTCTAGTTGCTGATTACTCCAGGCAGGTCTGCTGGGTGACTGTGTTCTCACAGAGCTATAACCCTTTTCCTAGTGAATCTGCCAGAACCAGCTCTTTCTGAGTACTTTACAATACCAGAGAACAAATATAATTAAATGGTAGAGGAAATCCTTTTGATGTTGTCCAAGCATTTTAGACTTGAGCCTCGTTTCTGTCTCCTGATTGGAAGGCTGGCTGTTGGAGAGGTGTGGTGTGGGGGGAATGGCGAAGCTGGAGGAAAGAACAGTTTCTCTCAGCTACCCAACCTCAAGCCCAGCCCCGGGCGGGGTGGGGATGGAGACTGGTGTGTAGAGGGAGGGCATATTAGAGTACCTAATGCTTCCACACAGTGCTGTGGCCTCGCATTAAAGCCTGGGAACAGTTCATTCTTGGATTTCTGAAACTGGATCTCATCTGCCAAAGGAAGTCCAGCAGCCATGGCTATTAGCACCACAGACAGAGGCAGGCCTGCTAGGTGTGTCCTGGGACCGCTTGACTTCTCTCGCTCAAGCAGCAGACCCTGGTGGGACTGGGTATTATGGGATCATGTACCTTTGCACTGTGCAGATGGGATTTAAGCTGGACTGTCTCTCTTGTCCCCACTCCCCCTCCATACCCATCAGGTGGAAATGGGTTCCCAGAGAAATGAAAGTTTGCTAGGGACCCAGAGAGTGGTGACAAGATAAGGGTGATAGTATTGCAAGATATATCCATGTGCTATGGGTGTGCACAGGAAGGTCCAGGTCCCAGGAGCCTGTGGCACTGAATAGTTGGATCCTCTGCCATGTCTGTGTCTTCAGGGCCAGGCCGCGTCTTCCATGCCGAGCCTGAAGTAGCTGCCCTGTTAATGCTGGTGGGATGGGAGGCGAGCCTGCTCGTGGCTGAGATATGCTTGGACTGAGTCTCCCTCTAGGGGAAATCCATATGTTCTCAGAGGGGAGGAACTTTTGAATCAAAAGCCCGCTTCCCCTAGCAATCAATAAATTTGCTTTTGGGATATAGAAGCTGCTTTTTAAATAGCAGAAGGCAAGCACAAGGTTGAGAAGAAAAAACAAGACAACCCTCTGGAGGCCTCTGGCACCACGGGTTGCTGTGATGCCCAAGGGGAAAGCACATCTGGCCCTGGGTACTCCTGTCTTGGCTCCATCCCACAGATGCTGCTGAGTGACCAGTACCCAGAGCCATCTCTGTGCAGATGAGGAGAACATAAGGCAGGGTCTTTGCCTGAAAAACATACAGCCAGAGAGGAAGTCATTCAGAGAAGAAAGGCACTGCAAGGGTCGTCTGAGGATTGTCATTCATCACATGTGTCACCTAGCTCTGGGTCTAGGTGGCTGAGGTGAGGTGAGGTCCATGATGGTTGATTAAGAAAGCGAGAGAGGAGGTTGACAAATAATCTGTGTGTGCTTACTTTGTCAGCAAGGGGTGGAGTGTTTCTGCTTTGAGTTGGATCCCCCAGATTATGCACATAGTAGGTGCAGAATTCATTTTTGCTGCATGAATGGATAATTCGATTGCACCATCCTGGCTGCTGGAGGACCAAGAGATCAGGGTAGCATCGTGTGTGGAAGGGCTGGCACATTGTGGGGAGTGGCTGCTGGAGTGAGGGCAGATGGCTTCTGTGGCTCTCACCTTGGGTTTCTGGGAGCGTGGTTTTGGGCAGTTGGGAACTTTGCAGACGACTTTGCTGGGGATTTGGGACCTGGAGAAAGCAGACCAGAGATGCAACAGACCCACAGCTGTACAAAGACCCAGGCAGGACCAGCTACTCAGAGGAGGCGAGAGAACGAGGGCCCCCAATTTGAGCAGCCTTGTGGGCGGGACTGACTGACCCTCTTGACTCAGACGTGTTGCTGCTGCTTCTGGGTTAATGGGCCCGGGTGGTGTGTCCTCAATGGCCACAGTAAGGGTTGTCTGAAGCTGAGACTGATGTTCTTCCCCCACCTCCCTCAGCTGTGAGGTCTCAGAAGCTAGAAGTGGAAACAGAAAAGAGACCTCAGGTCAGGGCAGCCCAGCTTTTCAGAAGCACAGGGGCCCAAGGCCCCATCTCCGTCTCTCCCGGACCCTCAGCTGTGGGCACTGTCCTGTGTGAGGGGACCACAGACAGGCTGTGCTGTCCAGACACCACAGAACTCCTAGCCCAGTAGCCACTACAAAACGAATATTATTTCTCTTATCTTTCCTTCAAAACAATCACTGAATAAAGACGGTGGAAGACTGGGGGCTGGGGGCTGGATATAGAAAGAAACACACAGAGCTGAGAAGAAAAATAAGCAGCCACCCCCTCTGGTGGCCTTATGATAATATCTCCAGAAAGTCCAAAAGTGATGCATAAAGAAAATGGAGCTGAAGAGCAGAGTAATCGATACTCGTGGAGGTGGAGGCGGGCGCTGGACGGGGAAGGCACATGCAGCTGTCAGCACCAGCTCTGTGCAAGACCCCTGCTACGTGCAGACCAGCCTCTTCACAGGGCCCCAAGTGCCCCTTGGACAGCTCCATCTCCATTACCCACCCCTGTCTCTGATCAGTTCAACTCTCACCTGCCCTTTAAAGTTTCTCTCTGTAGTATCTGCCCTTGAAGGTTATACTCAGGCTTTTTCAAGTGCTGTGGCCACAATGACTTGCTTTTAGTAGCCTCTTCCTGTCTATACTCCTTGTCTACACCACCTAGATAGACATCTTGTATGGATTCTTAGGTGCTTTCTCTTGATTTGTTTTGTCATTCCAAACAGACTGTAAGCTCTTTAGCAAGGATGTCATTCTGAATCCTTCCTTCATACCCCTACCCACCCACCCAGTAAGTGCCCAATCAAATTTTTATTGAGAGCATGAATGAGCAAGTAAATGAATGAAACAGGAAATAAACAGGGGAGGAAGGAAGGAAAGAAGGAAGGAAGGAAGAGAGAGAGAAACAAAGGGAAAAAAGGAGTGGGGGGAAGAAAACCATTCTGGTTTTGCAAAGGCTAACAGGAGATTGCATGGTTGTGGAGGTGGTTTTCTTCTTTGTCCTCCTTTTTTTACTCTTCCACCATAAAGAGTATCTTTATAAAAATTTTACTTCTTGAGCAAACCTTTACCTGAGATAACATGTGTGAAATTTTTCAAGTGGTATAAAATCAACAAGAATTATAGGTGTTTATTGAACACGTACTATAATATTGAACACTTTCATGATAGTTCCTGCCCTCAAGAGGCTTACAGTTTAGTTGGGAGATAAGAGTAACTCACAGGAGACTTCAGCCAGGATGGCCTGGAGACTAATGTTTCTAATCTGGAGAGGCATACTGGGAGAAAATGGCGTATAACAGCATTATTTGTAGATACATAGATTTACCTCAGTTTTCTCATCTGCAAAGCAGGGACATACATCTCATAGAATATATCTAAAATTCTTGGTATAATGTTCAACAAATATAACTTATTAGTATTATTGCTAAAGATATGAAACTTTTCTTCAATTTCTGCTGAGTCAGTTACTATGAACTTCAGTTTTAGATTACCCCAGCTCTCTCTTGATGGCTAACTTTCCCCTCATATTGCATCATTTTCCTCAGCAAACATACATGCTCACATCATTCCATCTTTAACCTTGCCTCCCTGATTCCCCAGTAGCATTTGGCTGCCATTCTACCTCTCTGTCCTTTTCCTTCTCAAGTTTTTCAAGAGTTGTCTAAACACATTCCTTCCATTTCCTCACCTCACCTCACTCTTTAATTCACTACAGATCAACTTTTTCTCCTCCTGCTCAACTGAAGTGGATCTTACTAAGGTCTCCGTATCAGTCAGACTGGGCAACCTTGTAACAAATAAGCCCCAAATTTTAGTAGCTTACCCTAATCTACATTTATTTCTCACTCAGGTCATGTTTCAGTGTGGGCTGGCAAGAACCCAGGGGAGAGGGGACTCTGCTTCACATGGTCATTCAGAGACCCAGGCTCCATTCCCTGAGGGGCTCATGTCCCTTGGACCTCAGAAGCCTCTATATTTGGTTGCCAGATAAAGGGAATGAGAGCTTGGCAGATTGCATGGGAGGTTTTAGAGTCCAGGCCTGAAAATGCCCTCCATCCCTTCTGTTCACATTCTGCTGGCCAGATTGCAGTCTTGTGTACTCACCACTCTGAAGGAGGCGGAAGGGGGTGGATGTGCTGGAAAATAGTTTGGCTCTTCCCAAGAGGAAAAGGAAGTGGTTTTGGGAGCATGTCACATTATGTCTGCCGGAGGGAGTCCTTGGTGACTTTTTTTTGCCATCCCCATTGGCTGCCTTTTTGTTCTTATCTTACTCTGTCTTTCAGTAGCTTTCCAAATAAGTGAGCGTATCTTCCTTCTTGTAAACTATTCTCCTGGCTACCTTTCTTACTCTATCTAGCTGCTTCTCCTCAGCCTCTGTTGGGATTTCCCTTTCTCCACTACCCACTTCTGAATGACTAGAGTGGAGGGGCTGTCAATCATGATATTGGGTTCTCCCTCTTCCCTTCTTCATCCTTCACTCTCCGTTCCCAAGGGTCCAAATATTATCTGTATCCTGAAGGCTTTCCAGGGTATATTTTGACCCACCTCTAGATTCCTGCCTACTACTTACCTGATGTCTTCATTTGGGTATTTCACTGGAATCTCAAACTTCACAGTTCCCAAGATGAGCTCTCAATTCCTTCCACCTTTCATTTTCCACAAAAAGTTCTTCTCTAGAGATTTCCCTTCTAATGTTTATTTACCCAATTGCTTATGTCATACCTAAGGAGTTAACCTTGATTTTCTCTCCTTCCCCTCCTACTTCTCTTTTAGATTCTGTTTTGAATCTATCAGCAAGATTCATGGATTTGTGTTCAAAACACATCTGGAACTCACCCACTTGTCTTCGGCTATCATGGACCAAGTCACCATTACCTCTTGAGTGGTTTATTCAGTAGCCTCCAAACTGATTTCCATGTTTCTAGTCTCTCCTCCACATCCATTCCCCACACAGGAGCCAGGGTGATCTTTGTAAAATGTAGATGGTATCATGTCACTCCCCTGTTCAGACCCCTTCAGGGGTGCTCAGTTGAACTCAGAGTAAAGCCCACAACTTTGAACATGGATTCCAAGGCCTGTGTAAGGTAGTCCTGATTACCGCTCTGCCCTCGGCTTGTGCTGCCTTTCCCTGGAGGTGGGAGATAGGACCATGTACTCAGGATGAAGTCATCCAAGAACTTATACTCTAGCTGCGGGTACAAGGTAATTCCACAAAATCATGCCAACGAACAGCCATTCCAGAGAGTGACTGCTAGATGTAAACCCAAGTGACACAAGTTGAAAGAAGTAGAGGGAGTCAAGGAAGACTTCATGACAGAGAGAATGAAAGGGACCAGTCCTGAGTCCTTCACCACTGCCCGCCCAGAATGCAACACAGTGCTGGCATCCAAGAGAGGTCAATAAACACTTGTGGAACAAATGAAAGACATAATGCATAAATGAATGAGACCATTCCTGCTCTGCTGGAGCTTACAGCCTGGTAGAAAAAGCTAACAAGTAAACAGATGTTTGATGGCATGATACCTGATGGCAGGGGCATGTACATTCAAGATACTCTAATTGTCAGTTCTGCTTGGAGGGGAGTCAGGGAAGATTTGGATAGGGAGGTGACACTCAGCAGGGACGTGAAGGATAACTAGGGAGGATTCCAGAGGGCAGAGCAAGGACAGGCATCCCAGGTTGAAGACAATGATAAATGAAGAGTGGAGCTCATTGCTGAGCACCAGACAAGAGTGTGTGATCAAGTGTCAAACTGTATGTGACAAACCACAAAGGCCTTGCGAGGTGAGGAAGTGGAAGTAACTCATTGGCACATAGTAGGTTGTCAGTGGATGTTGGTGGAGGGAACGCAGTCTGGATTATGAAGATTTGAGTCATTACTGGGCCTTGAAATGTCAAACCACAGTCTAAATGGAAGGAAATATGCTAATAAAAGTCATAATCAATATTAATGAGAAGACAGTCACAGATGACGTGAATCACTCAGGAGAGACAGAAGCCAGGCAGATGAGGAGGTGTGTCAAACGCTCCAGCAGGCCACTCGATCTGGTTCTGCCACTGTGGAAGGAAAGGAGGGCAGGGAAAGGACCTCATGACTCATGAGATCTGGGATGAGAGGCTGCCTGCTCTCTGCCTGCTGTAACTACAGCTGTCCTCATCCCTGGTGGAAGGATGGATTTGAGAGGAAGCCCTCTCCTCTAGAAGATCTTAGGTGCTCCAGGATATGTTGATCAATCCGCAGGAAAGGTGACTTTGCCTGAGGCCTGTGAAGGTGAAGACCTGGGTCTCAAATATTTGCCCTTCCTTGCTGACCAGGTCCTGCAGGGGTCACATTCATGTGCACTCCCCTGCCCCAACCTCATCAGGATTTGGGGATGACAGTCGATAGGAATGGGAACTGTCTGCCTGGGAAATGTTTGGCCTGGGAAATGTTTGTCTAGGTAGAACTGGTGATGGGAACATCAGACAGTCTTGAAGGAAGTCAGGAAGCCAGAGCAGGGTAGTCAGAGGGGTGGCAGAAGGGCCGGGTAATCCTGTGCTTTGGAGAAGGATAGAATGTATGAGTGATTCTTGAGTCTCTGTTTTTTAAATTCTAACACCACCTTGTTCATCCTGCCTACCGCTCACATGTCTCCTTTGAATGACCTTAAACATGAAGCTGGAGGTCTAATGTATCAATAGTTAATATTAGTTACTTTTACTGAGCTGGCTATTGTTCTCAGGCCCTTATATTAATTAGCTCATTTAATCTCTCACTAACTCAAGTAGGTACATTTGCCATCCCTATTCTACACCCATGGAGACTGAGACTCAGAGAGGGGAAGAGTTCTCCCAAGGTCACATGATGAGAAGCAGAGCCAGGATTGGAACCAGGCTGTGTGAGAAGGAAGGAATTCCAGGGTCCAGCCAGACAATGAAGAATGTGGCCAGGAATTAGCTGACAGATTTTCAGAGCTCCTGGTCTGGGTGTGAGAATTCCAGCTCTGTTGTAAGGGTGGAGAATACTGGTAGGACATTTTATACTTCCAACACTGGTTTTCTCATCTGTATGGTGGGGGAATAATTGCACAGGACTGTTGAGAGGGGTAAATGAAGGAACACATGCCAAGTTCTGGATACATCATAGTAGGTGCCCAATCAGTGAGTCCCTTTCCTACTTTTCTCCTGGGTAAAATTTGTTTCAGGGTAGGTTCTGTTACCCTTCCCACTAATATGCACTGAGGACCTACCAGGTGTCAGACCTTCTGCTATGCTCTGGGATCCATACTGATGAAAAAAGATGATGGAACGATGTGGGGTAGTTTGTGGAAACGATGCAGTGACCAGAGAGAAACAAAATGGATTTAAACTAACTCCTGAGAACAGGATACCTGATGAATGGATGTTCTCTTCAAAGCAGTAACCTCAGGCAGATGTGCTCTGTCTAGAGATGCAGATGCCCTGTCCATCTCTGATACCAGCCCTGGAATCTCCTCCCAGCCCTGCACGTTGTGTGCCCTATGTCAGGAAGGGCTGGAGCAGGAGCCAGCTTTTTAGGAACATTGAATCCAGAGAAGGAAACGACTTGCCCAGAGTCATACAGCCGCTCCAGGCACGAGCAGAACAAGACGAGGAGGCTTTGGGGTTCTGAGTGGGAGATTTTCCCCATACAGAACATCTGTCATCTATCCTTCCCTTATCCTCACAGGCAGCACTGGAGAGGGACAGCTCCCTAAAGCTAGTGTTGCGGCTGATTCAAAACTTTGACTGAGAATGGCTTTGGAAAATTTTTGAAATACCTAAACCCAAGTCAATAGGAGGGAATTGGGATGTCAAAAGGAACCTGTGGTAGATCTGCCCTGTGGTGGCTGGTGGGGAGTGGGAGTCGCGTGTCCCAAAGTTACCACTAAGTTGGATGTGGTGGGTCTGCACTTCCGACCTTTATACAGAAGACAAGGGCCAGCCCGATTCTGGGTGGAAGAAAGGGGCTGAGGCTAATAGATTCTTGAATTGGGGGCTTTTGGCTTTCCCAAGAGTCCTTCAAAAACTTGGTGGGGTGGTTTTCAAAAGCCTTTTTAACAGCTTGGGCTCCTCAGGCTGGATAGAAGAAGAAGAAAGATCTTCCAGAAGCGAGATTTACTCCATTCTGAGGAAGTAACTCCGGGAGCCTTTCAGAATGTCCCTCGTGGCAGGGCTCTAAGGACCGCGGTCTCCTTGACTTGGGCTGAAGTTTGGTTCTGCTTGCAGGCAGAGGGACGACTTAAGTGACCCTCGAAGGACCTTGCTATCAATGGGATTCCTGATGCCTTCGTGACCATCCGGAGGTGCCGGTGTGAGCCCAGTGAGTGCACGCGTGGGCATGCGAGTGTGATTGGTGGAGGGCGTGAGTGTGGCCGCCGGTGGGTGTGTCTGAGGCGCTGGGCAGGGGCTGCGCCCGCTGCGCCCACTTGTGGCTCCCAGGCGCCACCGGGAGGAAACACGCCTTTGCCGCCTCTGCCTAGGACGCCGCGGGATAGGAGGACCTAAGGCTGATGACATGAGGGCGCCGTCTCCCGAGTGATGGCAGCGCGCGCTGCCTCGCCGCCTCCGCCGCTCAGCCCCGGACTCCTTACGTCAGGGTAGCTGGGTCCCCCCTCCGCGCGGGAGCCCGCGAGCAGCAGGAGAGCAGAGCAGAGCGCGCGGCGGACCCGGGCGCCCTCACTGAGCGCCGAGCCCCGCCGAGCCAGGCGGACGGAGAGCCTCCGAGTCCAAGCCGGACGCCGCAGTCTGCCCGGCGCTTCCCGGCAGTCGCCCCCCGGGCCCGTGCGGGCGCCGGGCTCGTTCTGTGCGCCCCTCGCCATGCGCGCCGGGCTCCGTGCTTCTCCAGAGCAGCTCCGGCGCGGAGGGCACAGACACCTGGACCCCGGAGCCTCTCGCTGAAGTAGTCGGGCGCCCGGAGCCAGGGGTCGTCACGTCGAGGGCGCGGCCTGGACCCACGGAGTCGGTCCCTGAACGCGTGGAGCGGGGCCGCCCGCGCCGCCCCACCATTACCTCCCCGGGTGGCAAGGAAGAGCTGGTGGCGGTCGCCTCCAGGCTGTGGCAGCGGCGGCGGCGCGCCTGCCTGGCGGCCGTCGGCGTGCTCCTAGCGATGGCGCTAGGGCTGCTCATCGCCGTGCCGCTGCTACTGCAGGCGGCGCCCCCCGGCGCTGCACACTACGAGATGATGGGCACCTGCCGCATGATCTGCGACCCATATAGTGCTGCCCCCGGCGGGGGTCCCGCGGGCGCCAAGGCGCCGCCGCCGGGACCCAGTACCGCAGCCCTGGAAGTCATGCAGGACCTGAGTGCCAACCCTCCATCCGCTTTCATTCAGGGACCCAAAGGCGACCCAGGGCGACCCGGCAAGCCTGGGCCGCGGGGTCCCCCTGGAGAGCCCGGCCCGCCTGGACCCAGAGGTCCCCCGGGGGAGAAGGGAGACTTGGGGCGGCCAGGGTTGCCCGGGCTACAGTTGACGGCGGGCACAGCAGGCGGTGTCGGGGTAATGGGTGGCGGGACCGGGGGCGGCGGCGACTCTGAGGGCGAAGTGACCGGCGCGCTCAGCGCAGCCTTCACTGGTCCCAAGATCGCCTTCTACGTGGGCCTTAAGAGCCCCCACGAAGGCTACGAGGTGCTCAAGTTCGACGACGTGGTCACCAACCTCGGCAATCACTACGACCCCACTACCGGCAAATTCAGTTGCCAGGTGCGCGGCATCTACTTCTTCACCTACCACATTCTCATGCGCGGTGGCGACGGCACCAGCATGTGGGCGGATCTCTGCAAGAACGGACAGGTCAGTGACCCCCACCCACACCGTCCCAGCAAATTCTCCTAGAAAAATCCTTCCCATCCCGAGCCCTGAACCGCGTGGGAAGCCATCCTTCTTTCTCCCCACTCCTGAGCACCGGAGAGAGCCCGGGAAGGAAGCATCCCGTTTCCCAATGTTTTCCTGGCAGCCGTTTATCTGAGAGCAGCGCCAGAGTCTAGACCCCTCTACTCAAATTGCACTCTCCAGCTACGTGTGTGCTCGTCTGCAGCCCCGAAGGCTCTTTATTCCTTAGCTTTCTTGGTGCGCCCCGGGCGCCCCTTTGCCCTTCTGTCTCCTTTCCCCTCCACCCAGACGCCTGTTCCCGCCCTTCCAAGCTGGGTCAGCATCCCAGAGGCGCTCTCTTTCCCTCCTTCCCGGACTTTCTCGCTGCGGAGTGGAAGGGATCAGAAAGGAATTGCTAAGTTGGAGAGTGTTGAGCCGGGGCGGGAGCATGGATATCGGAAGAGTGGGCAGAAGCGGGTCAGGGGGCTCGACAAGTGGGGGCCAGGGAAGGGTCCAGGCAGAGGTGCCTCTGCCCACTGGCTCCCGCGGCTTGCCCCCAGGTCCGGGCCAGCGCCATCGCGCAGGACGCAGACCAGAACTACGACTACGCCAGCAACAGCGTGGTGCTGCACCTGGATTCGGGGGACGAGGTGTATGTGAAGCTGGACGGAGGGAAAGCGCATGGAGGCAATAACAACAAGTACAGCACGTTCTCGGGCTTTCTTCTGTACCCGGATTAGGGGCGCGGGTAGCTGGAGCTGAGCTGGCTTCAGGCTACCCTGTGCCCACAGAGGCGCGCTGTTCCTTGGCAGGACCACTCTTGCTTCATGACACTTCCTGACATCTCCGTTGGAAAAGACACATCCCTGCTGTCCTCCCTGCCCCACTCCCGGCCTCAGTGTGTCTTCTGCTCATCGTGCTCTGGGCTTTGCTCCTGATCCCAGTCCCCACCCCGGGTAGGGAGAGAGGGGTGCCCAAGTGGTGAGCCAGTGTGAATGTGGACATGACTGCGGGTGGAGTCAGCGCAGACTTTGCAAAACTGTCTGGGCTGGACTAGTGGGCCAGATGCTTGCCCTCTTCCAGTCCCCCTCTGAGTGCCCTGAGACCAAGGTCCCCTAGCTCTGGCCATCGAGGTAGGCCACAGTGAGCATGAGCTCCTTGGAGCATTCTTCTTTGTGACTCAGAATACTTGTGCAAAAGTTCCCTGTCCCTCAGCCAAAAATCCACCTGCCGCAGAATCCCAGCACATGGAAATTCGACTCCCTGCTGCACTCCCCATTCAGACCCACTGCAATGCATTAAAGAATGTTTTTAGACTCTGGGCTCCTATGTCTCTGTCAGTGTGGCCCCTGGACTAGACCTCCAAATAATCGCTTTGGCATAAAGGCCTTAACAGGGCTCTGAGTAGCCCCATCTATGCCCCAATTGCCAGTTGCTTCCTGGTCTCTGGCACCTGAGATGGGTGGCAGATGTGAGGAGTTGGGTAGCAGCATAAACTCTTTGGGGGGAGCGGTTCTTCCATGGACTGCAACCCAGAACTGGAGGGACTCAGGAGGGGCGGGCAAGGAAGTTAAAAGCCACCAGAGAGGATGACTGGCTCTCCAGCCCCCTACTCCCTCACACAGGACACCAAAGGACAGGAGTTGCTTGGGAAGGAAGGGAAAGAGGAGGCATATTTGCAAGCTGAGAGGCAAGAAGGAGGCACTTCCAGCAAGTGATCCTGGAGATGGGTGCTCCCGAAGGCAGTGCAGAAATGAACCCACTCAGGTTCATAGTTTCCTTAGCACATGCCTATCCTCACACCACCTCCGTCCACAGCTCTCAAAAGACCTGGCAAGTGGAGGCAATGCTATGGTTCATTCATCTCCCTGAATTCACCTAAAACAGTGTGGCAAGTGAGATAGTCACTGCTCCTGTAGCGGTAAAGGGCACCCCATTTTCACAGTGGCGGGGGGCACCTGCCCTAGTGGATTTGTTGTGCCTCCTTTCTTTACTTCCCTTCAGCCTTCCACAAACATGGGCTAGGGAAACAGCACATGGTTTAGATTATTTTTTCTTTTTGCTTAAATTTTGTTTTCATTTTTTTTGAAAGGTCAAAGGCTCTCCATTAACATTTTATTTTTAATCATCATTTTTACTGAAGTAACATTGCGTTATAACATTATATGTTTCAGGTGTGAGAATTACAAATCAACATCTGTTTCTGCCTCATTAAGTTCAGAAACAGCCGCATCTCTCCTTTACCATATAATTGACCTCTTTTAATAACCGCTAATTTGAACTATAGTCTAAAAGTTTTATTTTTAGATCCCTGAATCCCAGTAAACAAGGAATTATCTATAAATTAGCCAATTAGCAACCTGTTGGCCATTTGTTTGAAGAGAAATGTGAGTCTCTACAGGGGCAACCTCAGAGGTTGTGTATCTGGAGACACCCCCACACCTCCCCCACACACCCCATGTGAATATGTCATCACTAATCCGTGTGCGCACACAGGCATTCAGATCTTCATGTCAATGTGCTGTGTGACGATGTTCATGGCTGTCTCTCCACTCCCAAATGGCACTGTGCTCAGCTTTGGTTCCTGGAGAATGCTGAAAGCTGTGGTCTCTCTAAAAGACAATTATACCCCCTGCCTGCAGTCCTGCTGTTGTTGCTATTACTCTTTATGCTCCAAGTTTACTTGAATAATGTTTTATTGTCACTCACTGGATTATTAGCAATGATTGTACCTGCGTTAAGTCCAGGGATAAAATGCTCCAAAAGAACTAGGGGAAAATCATATATACCACCCTCTCCCCAGTTCCAGACCCAAATGGAACTCCACCCACATCCACTAATTGAGGAGCCCAAACCCAGCTGAGCCCAGGAACTGGGGAGGCAGAGTTCGCCCCCATCTATAGTTGCATACGTATCAATTTCTGTTGCCTTGTCCATAGTATCATCCAGAAATGCGATTAAATCCAAATGTCTGAGACCCAAATGAAGTCTAATTGCTATGGATCTGCAATCCCCAGCGGGGTCCTAATCCTTTTTGACTTATTCCTCCCCTTCCTCCGATGAGATGGAGCTTAGACACACAAAGCCCTCGTTTTAAATTTCAAAAATTAAAATTGACATGCAGCAGCGGCTTCCTGGGAGCGGGAGGAATTTCTAAAGAGATGCCCAACTCCAGCTTTATCCTCTGCATTAAGAAATAATTTGTACTTCTAACTAAACCCCGACCTCTCCCCTTTGGCAGAAGGGCAGTGGAAATGCCTTGCCTGGGTCTGCCTGTTCACAATACTTAGACAAATTTGAATCTGAGATTCCTCCATCTGTATTCCTGGGTGCAACTGGGCTTCTTGCAATTCTAATGCCTGGGGTTTCTGGGCGGTACTGCCAGAGGTGTCAGCTGCTTAGAGGATGACAGATTGATGAGGAAGTGGGTGGGAGGCTGGCCAGCTCAGGAGCAACCTCTCCCTGCACCTTTGCACTATTCTAGTCTGCGGTGGGCCCTTGATGACCCAGTGAGGTCCCATGATGTATCTGGAGGGATCCTGAGAAGAGGGTAGGGTGGGGGTGGTAGAGACAAGTCGTCCCCAGCAGCCCTTAGTCTTGGGCTGCATGTGGAATGCAAGAAACCCTCAGATACTTATTCTTCTGGTCTCTAGCTGAGTAGGGAATTATTATCTATCATATCTACAAAGTATTGTTTTAATTTCCTAAGTGCTCTTGGGTTCATTTTCTAATTGTGGACTTAGGCTGGGAAGATCATATTGACGTCTCCCAGGAAGAGGGGTTGGTCTGCTTCTTTGGGAGATGGGGTCATTAGGGCTCAGAGAAGTCCAGTGATTTGCGTAAGTACACAAAGTCTGTAAAAGAATGAGCTAGAACTAGAACTTCCAGACTTCCAGACCATGACTGACTGCCTGTGAGGCCCATCCCACTCCTAGAGGTCCCAGATCTTTCAGAGGAGAGAAAATGGTGGGACCCACTTCTTGTCTCTATCTCTGAGGGGAGTTTCAGTGCCCTCCAAAGGGCCAGATGAGAGACCTTCTTGGACCCAAGCTACTGGGGCGCCCCCCTGACTGAGGCATGCCTGCCTGAAGAATTTGGCTGAATATCCTCCTCTTGGGGTCAATACTGATTCCCAGCAGGTCTCTTAGTCCACAAACACCCAAATGTTCTATTTGGAATTGTCTCCAACAACCTATCTCCCTATCTCCACTTTCCTCTTAGGCCTCTTGATACCCTGGTCCTAAAACATCTGTCCCTTCTCCTTCTTGGTGATCGGGAGGGGGACATCTGGTGGACAGAAGGATTAGCTGAAGTGATCATAACTGTCCCTGGTTGGTAAAAGGATCTTTTCTTCATTCTCAAAGTCCACATCTATGTGACTAATTATTTTCAGGACTGCCTCAGCATGTGAGATACATACCAGGACCTGGAAATTCAGATAGAAGTTATGCCTTCTGTTAAATTTCCTCCTCTCTGTGTGAGCAGATGGTTTTCTTGGGCACCAAAGACAAAACATCCAAGCTCCTCTCTACATCAAACTATCATGGTACCATGGAGGAGCCACATTGTGGAGATGAGGCACTCCAAACTTCACAGGTCATGCAGTCCAATTGGACAAACATTTCTGAGTGCTCATGCCCAATATATGTATTCAGCTTATGAATAATTTATGTGCATTACTGTCAGTTCACACTTTAAACATTTTCTATCTTTTTGTATTTATATTCATCAAATGATCTGTACTTTCAAGTTTGAATCTCTATTCCAGTTGGCTAACCAAGTTTGGAGTCAAACCTTCTCTCATTGGGATAAAAAGAAACAAGGGTTAATCCATGTATTTCCCTTCAACTAACCATTTTCCAGAATCTTAGGCATGAAAATATGGTCTTTTATGAGTCATAACTAAGTCTTCACTTTAATTCTTTGAGCGCATGGTTTCAAATCCACATTTTAAGTATTTGTAATGCTTGATTTTCTCTCCTTTATAGATGAACAAAAAAACTAAAGTTTTAGACACTTGAAAGTAAACAGAATGGTGTAATGAGTCCCCATGTATCTGCCTTCTGACTTTGACACTTACTACCTCAGAACCAATCAGGAGTACTAGAGATTTTTAAATTCAGACCTACAATGTGCTGGGCATTAGAGCTAGGGCACGATTGTTTCCTCACAGCACCCTGGTGAAGGAAGTGTAGTTGTAGCCCCACTTTCCAGATGAGGAAACTGAGGCTCAAGAGGGGAAATCACTTGTGTAAGCCAAGGACCAGGATCGTTGCCAAGGCCCATCTGACCCCAGAGCCCAACTCTTTGGGGAATATGAGCGGGGCAGGAAGGTGAGACTTTTAAATGACAAACCACAATGAGGCACACTGTACAAACCAGGCTCCCCATCAAGCATTCTGAAGGTGAAGTCAATGTCAAACATGTTCTGTCAAGGTCTCCTAAGTGTCTGCTTGCTCCCAACAAACTGTTATCAGTTTGTTTCGAGGACTTGCCATACTCTCCCTTTTTCTTGTTCCCTACCCCAGTCATGCTGTTCCCTCTACTTGAAGCCTCTCCTCTGGGTTAGCTCTCACCTCTCCTTCAGGGCTCTGCTGACATTTTACTTTCCAGCCCTCACCCTGGTGCCCACGGGTCTCTTCTCCCCATCCCTGAAGGCCCGCAGAACCCTGATCTTCCTGACCACGATGCTTCCACTCGGCTGTAATCACATCTGTCTTCCCCATGGACTGTGGCCTCCCAAGGCAGCTCCAGGATGGATGTGAGTCATCACTGGATTACCCTCCCCCACCCATACCAGTTAAGAATGGTGACTTGTACATAGTATATTTTCATTAAATATTTGTGAAGTAGGTGGGTAGGGAAATCTTAGGGGATCCTGAGGAAGTAAATCTTGGGAATATTTCAGTGGGATCAGACAGGATCTTCCCAGCAGACTGAATACTGCTCTTAAGACATCACTCCCCACTTCTGCCTCCTGCACTGGACTTCATAAGGTTTGGGTGAAGGGGGAAGAAGATCGTTGTGCAAAGGGGTACGTATTGCACCATCCAAGGCCCAGATACAGCTCTAGGAATCAGCAGGGCCTCCCAGTTGATGTGAGCTTATGACCACTGCCACATGGTGTCTTCTGGGTGACAGGCTCCTTCCCAGGCCTTCCAGGATGCCCCTCAGCCTTCTGGAGATGCGTGGGCCGTAGCCTCACCTCCAGAAGGCCCTCAGTTGGAGCTTTTGCTGTCAGGATTCTTTCATTTTTGTTAAATGAGAAATATCTTTCAAAAATCGTTGATGTAATTAGCACTTACCAAAAAATATCTAAATAATATAGAAAAATATAAAACAGAAAGTCAAACTTTCCTCTTTCCTTGCAGTCTACTTCCCCAGAGATCATTTCTGTTAACAGCTTGGTTTGTGTTCTTTCAGACTTTTCAAAGGCGCAGGCTCATGGATTTGTTCATGATTATGAAACTCCAAACACTGTGCTGCGTGTGCTCTTCCCTGTCATGATCTCTCTGATGAACTCCCAGGGACAGTTCTGCGGAGTCCGTTTTCTCTTTTACCCAAGCACGTGCTGTTGCACCGACGACAATGAACTTCAGTTGGCTAAACAAATCTACCACTAGTCCTGGCAGCTGTTTCAGGCGTTCCTGCTCCAACAGAGGAACCGCCTCGGCTAACAGATGGTTCTCCTTAGGCACAGGTTCTGCCTTCGTGTAGAAAAATCCATCCTTATTTCCAAAGCAATATAAGCCATGTCTTTATCTAGTTACAGATGATTCAAGTGCTTCCCTCCTTGTATTCTCACTGTCTAACCCTTGGTATATTTTCTACACTCAATAGCCTCTTCCCTGAGATTGAGTGAATTAAACAAAGACATCAACTCTCATTCTCCCAGTGTTGCTCTTACTAACACAGGGAGAAAGAAAGGGATTCATGACTGTGTGTGTGTATTTCTGTCTGTCTTCTCTCTGGCTGTGTCTGTCTGTCTGGCTGTGTCTGTCTGTCTGGCTGTGGCGCTGGAGCGCTTGCTCTCCAGGCCTGTTGAGCTCCAGCTGGGATGGGTCTTGACTGCTGCCTGTGTCTCTTCCAACTTCCCATCCTTGTTAAAGGTGCAAACTGTTTGGGGAAGGATGAAAGATCATGGAGGCAAGGCCCCCACTGGCCGTGGGGCCTTGATGGTGCAGGAGAGAGACTGGAGAGGCTACCACCCTAGATTTTCACTCTTGGCTGACTTATTGACAGAGTTGTGCTTTGTCATGGCATGTGTCTGCTTGCCCCCGTGGGCCTTTGTAGAGATTAGTAAGTGAGGCCTTTTCCTCTAGGCAGATGCAGCGCTCCTCACGGCTACCACTACCTGAGTGCGAAGTCGGCAAGAACTGGGCTCCCATTGGGCAACTCAGCTCTGCAATCAGGTCCCCAGGCCTGAGGTTCAGAGAGTGGCCTCCTTCTTCTCTCCCTTCCTCCCCTGCAGTTCCTGAGCTCAGCTGGGTCTGACCCCCATGTGCTGCACCTGGGAATGATGGCAGGAGGCAGGACAGGATGGCTGCTCTGCTCTGATGCCTGGTGACTCCAGGCAAACAGAAGAGACTGACGCAGGCACAGGGGTGCCAGGTCACAGTGGGCATCTGATGTGTGCCCTGTAATCAGACTGAGCAGTGGGCAGCAGCTGAGTGCACCAAAATAGTCTAGCCTTATAAAAGCAACCAGGTCATGACACAGAGTGGAAAGAGAGAAAAACAGTGGTTATAACCTTTTTTGAAAAATTGATGCCCTGCCTCGTTGGAGTATCAGTTAGGTCCGTTGCCTATGATTGAGCACAGTTTACATATATCTCAAGGGCCCAGGTTTGTGTTCAGGGACAGGGGGAATAACCAAGATGAATGACAAATAAAGTAAATAAAAATGCTCTTCCTCCTCTCTCTTCCTGCCTGTCTCCCTACTTGTCTTTATTCCTGCCTGCACCTTTCCTTTAAAGAAAAATTTTTTTGTTCAGTCCTTTATCTGTGCTGTTTTATTTAATCTCAACAATGATAGAAAATGAGCTCATCCAGTTAAATATCTCCCAAATTATCATAATAACTCTGTGAGAGGGTTGGAACTGAGACCCAGAGAAGGTTAGAGATTTGCCCAAGATCACACAGCAAAAATGTAAACTAAGTTTAAAAGTTCAGGTCTGGCTGATTCATAGGCCCTACTTCTTGTAATCCAATGTTCCATCTCTTATACTGGCCTGATTGTTATATGACACTTGCCATAAACCTCCTCTAAGATATGATTTCCTCTTCCATAAAACACAACCTATTTCTCAAGACTGCTGGCAGTAGTGAATGAGTTAATGGATGTCAACTATTAATGAAAGTGCTTGATAAGAGATGGTTATTACTCTCATTCAATTCTCATTGAGTTTTAGTTGAACTCAACTCTGATCTTTGAATTTGGATTCAAGTCTACCTTTATTAGAAACAGGCTCTGTGATACTGTGACAGATATTAAACTTGCTGAGCCTCAGTTTTCCTATCTGTAAAATGGAGCCAGAGCTCCTACCACACGCAAGTTGGGAGGAGTTAATGACATGTCATAACACAGTATGAGGCATTGAATGAGTACTGGAGTTCTGAGGACAGTAGGGGTTGTTGAAATAATTATTAAGAACAGCCATGTTCTCTTCTGAGCTGACATATTTTAGGCATCATCAAACTAAGACTGCTTGGAATGAGAAGGGGCAGAATTTCAGTGTCGATAGCTGGCATTTATGAGCATACCAGTGGGTTAGAAACCTCCAAGGGCATTTCACAAACATGTCTACATTCCTTCAGCAAGCCTGCATTAATTGCACCCATTTCACAGATGAGGAGCAGAGAGACCACTTCAAACTGATTTCAAAGGCAGAATCAACTCAGTGCTTTCCCACCACTCATGCACTGGCCTCCTAGAGCACGAGAACCCTGTGGTAGGCATGGCCTGCCCACCTTCATACGCTGCTGTGTATACAGGATCTGCAGAGCCTGGTGGGGCTCTCTTGTGCTTGTCAGGCTAATAAGCCCCTGCATAATTGGGCCTGGGGCCGTGACTAAGCCTCAGGGCTCGGCTGCATGAATATGCAGACTCCCATTGATGGCACAGCTCCATCACTGCCTGATTTCAAATTGACAGGCACAGCCCAGTGGCTCAGGGCCTCTTGCCATGCATAGTAAGATCCCCTGCTAATCCCCACTAAAGCTCCTGGGTTGGGGTGGGTGCGGCTCAGTGCAGCCAGATTGCAAAGGTGCACAGAGGGCTTGTCATCCAGGCCACAGTGTTGGACTAGGACTGCCCCTCCCCTGTGGGATCAACGTGGTCCCTAACAAGTCTTTGGAAGGCTGCCTTCTTTCTTTCCCCAGCTCCAGCACCCACACCCCAGAGACCAGACCCTGCCCAAGGGCACAGAGTCTAATGGGAAAAATTCACTGACCTCTGTCCTCTGAACACCAGTTTTTCCCTGTGTTCTCTTCAAAATCTGTGAAATGGGTGTTCACTGTGTGCCCAGGACTGTGGCAGGGATCATGGTCACCACCCTCTTACTGTATGACCGGTGACCAGAATAATTATTCATGATAATATCAATAGTACTCCCTCTCTTTCTCAACTACCTAGTGAGAAGCACACGTGGCCCTATGACCTCATTTAAATTCCTTGCTGCCCTGCAAGACGGGGGCTATTCTTTCCATCTCACAGCTGAGAGCACTGAGACCTGAGAAATTGATGCACGTATGCTACAGCCTCACAGCTGAGAAGTGGTGGAACCCGAGCTCAAGCCCAAACTTTCTGGTCATAAAGCCTCACCTCTGCATAACAGAGATGCCTCTGTGTAGTGAGACCTGCACGCATGGTGAGGGGCTACTTGATGGCTACTCTGGGCACAGGGGGTCTCCAACTAGAGAATCTGGGAAGGGCTGGAGTAGTCAGGAGGGCTTCTTGGAGGTGGTGGTCTGCAATAAATTTTTCTCCTCAATTATAGTCATTTCGTTGCAATGAGACCAAGCAGAAAAGACTCATACTGATAATTTGCTGGTTATTAATCCTCCAACAATTTATTGAGTATGTACTCTACATTAAGCTCTGTGCTGAATCCTGGGAGATTAAACGTCCTGAGATATGTTTCAGTCCTACAGAAACTCTCAGATTTCACTGACGGGCACAGCCCAGTGGCTCCTCAGAGAGGATTTAGACAAGGGTCCAGGGTAGGGAATGTGTCACCTGAAACAGGGAGTAGTTAATAACGAGGGAGAACAGAGCCCAGGGTGGAGAAACAGAGAGACATAAAGGCTTCCACCTCTCAGGAGCCACATCTAGGTGGGGGACTGGGCAGAGGGATGTTATTCTACTGGGGAGGAAACAGCATTGGCAAAGGTATGGAAGGGAGGGGCTAGCATCTGAGAGGGGTCTCCTGCAGACTTTCTATTCATGTGCGTGCAAATGGAATGCACTTATGTGGCAGTAGCTGTGTGCTGTGTGAGAATGTGTGCGGGTGTATGTGGAGGTTTTCTCTGATGGGATGCCTGTGAGGGGCAGGGTGTATGCAGTATAGTATTCATTGCAATGGTGCTGTGTCTGGCCCATATGCCCCATGACTGGTCCCTTTTTATCCCACATTGGAAAGATAAAAGAATTTTAAGTTATTAGTTCATTTTCCTTGTTCCCAATATATGTAGTAATCTTTGTGATGATTCTCTTTAAAAGACAGTAGTTTGTATTTGGGGTGGGACAGATGGTGGGGTGGGGTCCTGGGCTGAGGGCTGCATGATGGAGCAGAGTGAGGAGCTAGAAAGAAGGCATCTCTCAGGGTAGGAGTATGAGTTGCCTGAAGGGCCCTAAATTATGATGTTCTGGAAACTAGCTGCAGATAGCTGAGCATGCAGCAGAAGAAAGTAAATGTTTTATTCAATTGATACTCTCTAAATCACACAAGCAGATATTTTCACTCTCACTGGTAGTGACACTCCAGCTTTCACACTCACCAACACGGAGATTACAGAGAACTCCTTCCCACTTGATTTCTGTACTGACTGTAATCTCTGGGTGAGTTGTTCATCACATCTCCATTTACAGGAAGAAGCTGAGATGCCATTTTAGTGGGGAGGAATCGGCATGTACAAAGGCTTCCTATCTATTATCTATCACTACCTGTCCATCCACCCATCCAATCATTTACTCACCTGCCATCCATTTAGCATCTATCCATTTATTTATCTATCATTTGTCCATCATCCATCTATTATCTCAGTCTATTTATCTACCAGCCACCCATCCATAATCCATCCAGCCATCCAACCATCCATCCACCTTTTACCCATTCATCCATCCATCTACCCATCTATCCACCCATTCGTCCATCCATCACCCATTATGCATGCATTACCTGAACATTTATATATATGACCCTGTGTAGGTTGGGAAGACAGACAATTCTTTACCTAAAATATATCCCAGTTGAGTGGCAAAACTTCCAGAAGCCTCCATTCAACCCTTCCTCACTTCCTCCAAACAGTTCCTTACCAAGAGAGATGGATTAGGACTATGGTCCTGCTCTCCCATCAGTGAGTTGACCAGCAGGAAGAATAAACAGCCTCTAACAGTTCCATTCCCAAGTGACTGACATCAGAGAACAAGAAGTTCCCCACCAGTGAAACGAATTGTGAAACAAAGCTCAAGATCTCTCTTAAACCATGTGAAGGAGCTGATATCTGACTCCAATCTTGAGGTACAATCCAAGGTATTTCTTGTCATCTCTGTGGGATTGAGTGTCTTGGACACAGCAGGACTCTTGCATCGAGTTTGGTCATGCTGTGTGCCATGTGTGGGTTTCTTTTGAACATGTGCTTGGCCCCTGGCCACATACTATGCCTCTGCTCAGTTGGCCACCTTTGCTCTGGGGCATGTGGACGGTAACTTGCACGTGCACCCCCATTTCTGGAGGAACATTTCATGTCTCCTGCATTGTGCTTGGCACCCATGTTGAGAGATCTGGCTGAAGAGGGAGAATTAAACTTAAGCCTGTGTTTACTCTAATAAAGGATAGGGGGCTTCTTGTGGAAATAAAGAAAGAGCAAGCTTGTTCCCCTGCCTGCTGCACACAAGGCTGGGGGACAGAAGCAGGCACATTTGCTCCTGGGCTACAGGACCCAAAGGCCATGGGAGCTCACCTTGAAGATGTGTGTAGGGAGCTGGCTCAATAGTTCTTAACTGCCTGCTACCACGTTTTTGTATTATTGAACTAAGAGAATTGCCAAATTAGGGGCCCTAAGGCCCCAACCGTCCAACAGTAAGTAACTATTGCCACCGCAGGAGAAGACAGTGGTCCCTGGTGTTTGCCAGCAGCTGAGGGCTAGGGGCCCAGACAGCCTTTTTCTGATACACTCTCCATTTCTGCAGTTCTAGAAGGGAGCAGAAAAAGAGGGCCAAGCACCATCAAATGGCAGACATCCATCTTAATTCTTATCTTCATAAACCTTCTGCCTGCCTCCTTGCATTTACAAGATAACCTCCAGAAGTCCCAAAGCTGGGGGTGTGATCCTACTCTGTTCCCTCCCATCCCATCTCTCTCCCTCCACTTCGTTCTTCAGTCAAAGGGAGCATCTTGTTCCCCCCAAGTGGAGGTTCTTGTCTTCAGGGACTAGGACAAGGCACAAATTTTAAGGGAGTGTCCAGAAAAGCTCAATAATCGAGGTAATTAATGACAAATCAATATTTCACATCAAATCACTGCAAGTCATGATAAATAAAATATCAAAAATTCAAATCAAGATTCCATTGGTTCAGGAAAGTGCATTCTTTTTCCTTGAGGGTAGGTTCTCAATTCTCATTTTATTCCTGATGAGCATCAGGTTATGTGAGAGGCGAGGGAAAGAAGGGAGACTATGGAGCTGGGAAGAATTCTGGAAAAATCATCTTTATTCATATTACTAATGAAAACCCCTCCTGTTACTAATAGTATCTATTGAGCACTTAGTCAGTGCCAGGCACCATGCTGTCCATGCTCTATTTATGATCTCCTTTCCTGCAAGGGGGGAATCTGAGGAACAGAAAGATGCTCAGAGTCATGTAGCTGGAAGGGTGGAGCAGGAACTGGAACCCAGCTCTGACTTCAAGGCTCTTCCTCCAGGGATGAGTCTGTCTTTACCTTTCTTCCTGTCCCAATAATAATGACAACCAAGTCAATAAGTAAAACTGACAAGACCCTAGCTAGATGCCAGCCAGCCTTCAGAGGGCTTTAAAAGAGTAAGTTCATTTAATCTTTCTGACTACCTAGTGATGGAGCAGATATTATCCCCATTTTGTATAGGAGGAAACTGAGGCACCAAGGTAAGCAACGTGCCACAGTCCCAGAGAGTACACAACTGCCACCGTCTGGCATCGCAACTGGGCCTTCTAGCCTGGGAGAGGGTGGGGATGTGACAGGTGCTGAGCTGGCTCTGAAGCCAGGTGTGGGGAAGATGTGGTCAATCCCAGCAGCCCTGGGCCAGGGCCGCAGCCTCAGCTTTCCAGGTGCACCCAAGCCGGAACCTCCCCCACCCATCCTCTGACAACACCTCACATGGTGGCCCCTTCCGCTGTCACTGCCTGCTCAGCAGAAGCCGTCATCCTTGTGGAAACCTGCCAGGGGGACAATGAAGGCATTCAGGGGCTGTTATTTATTTATTTCTCAATAAAGAAACTTCATGAATAGATGGATATTTATTCACCTAATTCACTTTTGCAAATGCAGTGTCCTTCAAAGGATGATTTGTTTGCTGAGTGGGGCTGAGGCGGGAGGTTAAAAATAGCTCCCGGCAGTACCGTATTTCTCAGTAAATCAGTGCTGATGATTTAATAATAAAATTAGTCTTACATCAGGTACCAGATAACACTCCACTGACATGCAAATCAAATTCAGCTTTCTACCCAGCGTGGGCCATTTGTGAGGCTACAAATTCACCAGCCTCCATTTTGGGGGCCACTAAATTTAGAGCCTTTCTTACCTGGGTCAATACACGTGCCTCTAAAATGCCTGGCTCACTAATGTGGTCATTTGTAATAGTCACCAAGTTCTGAATGTGGATGCCGGCCTCCTTCTCACTTTAGAGCTGCCACATAGAGCAGGACAGAAAGGTCCACCCAGCTCACACCTGTTCAATTTGGGGACATCACTCCACATGTCTTTGAGTTTTAGGATGATGTTCTCTCTTGTCCAAAGTGCACTTCATTGTTCTCAACAAGTTTCATAACCATCTACTGTGCATCAGGTCCTCTCATGGTGCTAGGGAAGCAGAGATGATCTAGATGCTAGCTCATGTTCATATTCATTTATGGTCTAGGGAGGGGCAGGACAGACACACCAAGGAGCATTACCATGGTATAAAGACAAGGAGAGAAGCATGTCTAAGACTGAAGGGAGCAAAGCAGGGAGAAGGGCTAACGTCATCTGTGAAGGAAAGACCCCATGACTCAAAAAAGCTTACCCTCAAAAGTGACATCTATTCTGGGTTTTGCAGGATGAATAGGAGTTCTTCAGGTAGTTGGGTTGGTGTTGGCAGAACTGATTCCAGGCAAAGGAAATGGTATGTACAAATGTATGGATACATGAAACTTGTTACTGTCCGGATAAATTAAAAGTGGTGCTATATATAGCCAAAGACTAAGAAGAGGGAAGCTGAAGAGTTCAGTGGGGAGCTTGGACACGATAGACATCTGATATGTTAATCTGAGGACATGGGGAAACAGGGAAGGGTAGGAAACAGGGGTGGGATCAAATGTCCAAGATTTTTCAGGACGCACTGTGGAGGGGGTTGGGTTGGAGGAGAACAAGATGTTTCCCTTCTCCCCTAAGGACTGAGCACCTCATTTTCTATGGATCAAGTGGGGATACTCTGTAAATAACACAATACATAGAGAGCAAGGAACACACAAGAGCTAGAGAACTCTGAGGACAGTTATAAAAGAGGAAGGGCTGAAGGGGGACAGGGAACTTCCAGCCTGTGCCCACTAAGTGGAAACCTTGGGTCTCATACCCCAAGGGAAGGTATTCAACAAACCCCTCTATTTGTCTGACAAGTTCAGTTTATAAACCATTCCCACTGTGCCCTGTCTAATTTGATCCAGATCACGGCCTTCTGAGATTGACAGGTCAGACACCATGATTCCCATTTTACAGATGAGGTTATCAAGGCTTAGAGAAGTAAGATGACCTACCCAAGGTCACTCAGCTAGAGAAGAGCAAAATTGGGACTCCAGTTCAAGTTGATTCCTAGTTCAGACTCTACAGGGGCAAAGCTCTCCTTTCAGTGAGTTGGTCATCTATCATGATTCTCTGTTTATACAAGGAATGGGAGTCAGAGGGTTAGTACAAGATCATGCAGGTGAACTGAGGTTGGAATTTAGATTCTGTTCTCCTGAGAGCTCATTTATTCATTTTCTGGTCCTCACTACCATCTGGTGTACCCTTCTGTGGCCTCCTGTCTTCAATCTCTGTTCCAGGGCACCCTGGCCTCCCTGAGGCTTTCTATCTAGTCCAGCATTCTTTGCTCATAGCCTTGTCCTTTCTGACCTACTGCCTAGTATGCCTTTTCACCAAGTATCCCCACTGTTTGCTTTTACTTTATTCAGGTCTCCACAGAAAATGTCACCTCTTCCAAGAGGTCTTCCCTGACCTGCTCATCTAGCACAGTCCATTCCATCACTCCACGCCCTCTCCACTTCAGTTCTCTTTATTGAGCTTAACCCCAAACTACTATTTCTTCATTCGTTTCATGTCTGTCTCCTCCACTAGAGAGCAAACTTCACAAGGGCCAGGACTTTGCCTTTTATTGCCTGATTGTTGCAAGGAAGCGTTTGATCAAAGTTTGTCAAGTGAATGCATACTGAGTGCCCCGCCACATGCCAGGCACTGTCAAGGATCCACCGTGAGCTCTCTCTACAGGAGCCTGCTCGAAAAGTCTAGGGAGACAGGCTTAGGGGCCTTGCCTGTGTGCTAGGGTGGCAAGGCTGTGTCAGTGTACCTAAGAACACTCCTCGCCGATAATGAACAGCTGAGGGCTCTTTCATTACAAGTCATTGAGGGAAGAGAAGGAAATGTGTGGAGAGTGTGGTCTTGAGTCAACATGCTATGTGAAGATTTCAGGAAGAGTACAAGGCATAAACAAATGCAGAGGACATTCAGGATGTACTCAGAAGAGCAACGCTCTTTATCAAAACTCTGGTTTTTGGTCATCTCCCAAGCTCAGGATCTCAGTTTACTGAGCAGAGTGGGTGAAAGCTTCCTGGTTTTACTTAGCTCGGAAAGCTTGACATTTCTGCTGTTCTTTGCAGGGGAAGTCGGTCTAGAATGCCCATTCTTGTCTCTTCCCTGTATCTTTATCACGCCCTGAATGCTCAGCTCCATGCTAGAGCGAGAGAAGCTAGAAATCTCCTCCACCCCCTCAGAGTGACTGGGCCTAATACTTGAGGTCCTCTTCGAGCCCTAGCCTCACTGAGGAGGGACAAAGAAAGGAGTCAACTCAGGAGCAGGCAGACTTGTAGTTCAAAGAGCTGGCTCTTGCAAACACTGTTAAGTGATGGGTACATTTTATTCTATAATAAAAGGGCTTTTAAGAAAAATACAGAAATGGTTAGGGAAAGTTAAGGGGGGAAAATGGAAGAGAATGGATTTGTATACACTCCATCAGTGCCTAAGAAGAACCGGTTTCAATGACACACTCTTCCAGGTATTAGAACAGCGGGAGCTGGCGGGGGTCCTGGCCTCTACAACACCCCCTCTCTGTCAGCAGTCCTAGAAATCCCTGTTCGCAGCATCCTGCCCAGATCTCCTCAATTGTTCATGGATACCTCATGTTTAACAAGTTTGAAACAAACTCCTGAAATAAACTCCTGAACCCTACCCCCACCCAGAGCTGATAGCTAACTGGTAGGTAACAGCAAGGCTATATTAGTGGGTTAAGATATTTATGTATTTTATTTAAATACTTAAATATTTTCATTTGGTAAAAACCACAATGAGATAGCACCTCCCACCAGGGAGAATGGCCTATATCAAAAAGACTAGAAACAACAAGTGTTGGAGAGGGTGTGGAGAAAAAGGAGCCCTCCTACACTGTTGGGGGGAATACGTTAGTGCAACCTTTATAGAACACAATAAGGAGGTTCCTCAAACAACAGTAACAAACAATGATGGATCTACCATTGGATCCAGCAATCCCACTTCTGAGCATATACCCAGAGGATGAAAACTCTAATCAGAAAACCTATCTGTACCCCTATGCTCACAGCAGCACAGTTCACAATAGACAAGACATGGAAGCAACAACATGCCCAACAACAGATGACTGGATAAAGAAGCTGTGGTCTATACACTTCCTGGAATTCTATGTAGCTGTTAAAAAAAGATGAAATGGTGCCCTTTGGAATAAACTTGATAGAACTGGAGGGGATCATGTTAAGTAAAATAAGCCAGAAAGAAAAAAAAAAGAAATACAGTATGGGTTCACTTATATGTGGAATATAAAGAAATGCAGAAAATGAACAGACAAAGCTCTACAAAATTCATGGACACTGAACTATGGTGAGGTGGGCAGTAGACAAGAAAGGACGAGTTAACAAGGCGCTGGTAAAGGACAGTGGGACTCTGGTGGTAGGTGTGGTGTGAAATGACTGAGGGGCATATTTAATATCTTAAAAAGCATATAGCAATGTGATATGATAAACAATTAAAAATACATTTCCATTAGGTTAATGATGAGTACTGCCCTGAGCTACCCTAGCTTCCCTGCCCCCAAATAAAAAACCATGGACCTTCCCATGATGCAGCCACTAGAGGGTTAACCACTGACATAATTGGGGTTTGAGGACCCTGTTCCATCTCCAAGTCTCTTCTGATTGGTCAATGTCAACCAATAGGTTTTTAAGTGTATTGAATATCCCCTCTATTGCCAGCACACACACCTACTCTTTTCTCCCAGATGCCATTGACCCAGAAGCCCAAGGAGACATCTGAAAGTGGTCATAATATACCCCATCCCACACACACGGCAGAGTCAGGATCCTACCTCAACACCAAGGCTCCATGGGGACAGACACTGTGCTCACCTGTTCACTGCTGAACCCTCAATCCAGAGCCTGTCATTTAATTGGTGCATGATAAATGATAGTGTGGTTACCTGAGCAGTGCACCAATGATGTCCACATCCTAATCCCTGGAAATCCAGAACCTGTGAATATTACTTTATACAGAAAAAGGGACTTTGAAGAAGTAGTCAAGTTAAGGTCCTTGATATAAGGAGATGATCCTGGATGATCCAGGCAGGTCCAGTGTCATCATAAGTGTCCTTAGAATGAGGAGGCAGATGGGGCCTTGACACAGAAGAGGAGACAGTCATGTGATCACGAAGACAGACATCAAAATGATTCGGCCACAAGCCAAGGAGTGCAGCCAGCCACCAGACACCAGACACAGGGTGCAGATACTTCCCTGGAGCATCTAGGAAAAACATTACCTCCAACCTCTCACATGACTCGTTCATACACTGTGCTTCCAAAACTGTTAAGAGAATGAGTTTCTGTTTTAAGTCACTGATTTTGTGGTTCTTTGTTACAGCAACAATAGGAAACCAGGACACACATCCAACTCCACTCATCTCAGCCATCTGCTAAGTGCTGGTAGATCATGATACTATAATGAAGAAAATTGCTCATTTTCTCTTAGAAATACAAAATCAATCATGTTACTTCCACCCTCTCACTGCCCTACAAACTTTTCCAAGTTCTCTCTACATCTGGGTAGCAAAGGCCTAATTCTTTCAGCTGGTACTTTGATGTTAAATCGGTGGGTCTTATATCCCCACATACTGCATGAACCAATAGAGTCAAACCTAAATTTTCATCTTCCTGAGTCTCCTTCCACACACTCTAACTCCTCAGTGTCTTGGTCCCAAACTAGCCCTGGAAAATCCCACTCACTTCACTTTGTCACATTCCACTTGTTCTCCAAGCTGCTCTAGGAGTCCCTCCTCCAGGAAGCCTCCTCTGTTAGACTCAAGGCTGGCCTTGTTCCTGCTCCCACAGTACCTTGTGTTGCCCTAGCCTCAGTGCTGCATTAGCTTCTGTGTCTTTTGCTCCCTGGGAGGTGGGAGCTCCTGAGGTTGAGAAGTGTGAGGCTGGGCGTCCCCACCTATCTCTCTGCTCAAAGATTGGGCTCCCACCCAGCTAGTCACAGCTGCGACTCCCGGCTCACATTCTATGAAGCACAGTTCAGTAGCTGCTTTCTAGGCTAGCAGAGCAGATGTGGACATCTGAGGTCTGTCTAACCCTGCTGGGGGATTCACCTTGTAGCAGGGCAAGGTGCAGACCCCCAATTCTGCTTTGCATGCCTCTAGGCAGTTACATTTCAATTACAGATCAGATCAGATAAACATCTTTGCATCTTGCCTCCCTTTTTCTTCCATAATCCCATGGTGATCATTTGGGGGGGGAGCTGTGTAAGTACAAAAATTCTATAGAATACATATATATGTATAATTATATGTGTGTATAGAATATGTATAAATGCATACATACACATACATAAGTATATACACATGTGTGTGTATGTATGTGTGTATATATGCATACATACATATATACATACAAATAAGGAGCAGGGATGTTTCTTTGCCTTTTCTTTACTAGAAATGACTTTTGCTATTTTTTTCTGGTTAAAGTATTGCATGTTTGTGGGAGAAAATTCAGAAATATGGACATGCTATTTCTTTGGGAGAGACGGGGCCTAGCACTACTTCTTCCTCTCTCCAACCCTTCCCTCCCCCACTCCCTCACTCCCTGTAGGGCTCCCCAGGATGCCTCCACCTCCAGAATCCTTAGTCCTGTGTGCTCTTGCAGACTCCTTCACACCTCTGCTTTCCCCATCCCGCAGCCAGTACTGCCTGGCAGCCCCCAGTTTTCTCTCAGACATCTGTAGTGGCTCCCACTTCTCTAGTTTCTCCCCGTCACGTGTGTGCCTCACAGCATCAGAGATCATCCAAAGGCCCCAGCTTGACACTACTCCTCTTTCCTCCTGAGACCTCCCACCACTTACCTCACAAAGGTAGTTCCATGGACCCATCTGGACACCAGTCCCCCGTCACAGGCCGAGGCTGCCTGACCACCAGCCACACCATACCTTTCTCTGTGCTGCTTACCCTGTATCTGCAATGGGCCCACCTGCACGCTCTTCTAAGTTTGACTTTCCTGAGATGCCTTTTGGAATTAATAAACACTGCTCACCCACTTCTGACCACACAGGGGTAGAGAAAGATGTTGTTCCATGAGTGGGAAGCAGAGAGGGAGGGCTTCAAATGGTTAGGAAAGTGCTGGGGAGGGAGGGGAGAAGCTGGGAAGGGGGCAGGGCCCAGGATGTGAGGCAGGTCTGCTCTGGAAAAGAGCAAAGATTCCCCGGTCTCCTGCTAATTTGCACAACTTGGAGGCACCTAGATGGGCCATAAAACAGATGGGACCTAGAGAAGGAGAATGCAGGCACCTTTAGGCTGCCAGAGGTCCAGGAGGGAATGATGTCCTCATTGCCTGTCTCCGGGGCCCCTGTGGGCAGAGAGCATTTCAGAGAGCAGGCCAGGGACGGGGCTATGTTCCTGGGAAGCATCTGTGCGAAGCCTATACACACCTCCATCAGCCAGCTTGGTTTGTACCACCCTGTCCCAGCTGGGTTGGCCACTCAGTCACCAGCCCTGAGTACCTACTATATGCCCAGGCCTATGTCAGGACTGCAGGCTTCTTATGGGAGGAAGGCTGAAGAACTCACGTGATCTAAGCCCTTGGCATATACGCTAAGTGCCGCAGCATGTCTTATGTCATTTAATGCCCACAGTGACCCTATGAAGTGAGTGACGATCGTCTCATTTTAGAGGGTACCATGCTAATAAGGGCAGAGCAAAAGTTCAAATGTGTCTTTCTTTTTCCTACCTCACAGAAAAACTGGAGCCTCTGGGTGTGAAGGAACTGAGAGGAGATCAAGGAGGCAGGCCGTGGGTGCTCCTGTCATGAAATCGCTCCTGGACTGTAACTGTCACTCAAGTAGTCAGTGAGGGCTGCCAGCTCAGGGAAAGAAGAAGACTGTGAAGAACTTATACCTGGATGCATGCAAGATGTTGAAACTTGCAGTCAGGACCACGGAGAGATGGCTTTATGTGAGGTGATGCAGATTAAGGGGTCCCATGGGATAGAAAAAGGCCCCAAACTGTCTGTCAGGATGTCTGGTGCTGTCGCTGACAAAGGGACTAGAGAGGTAGGAGGCTCTGGTCTTGGTATGGTGGGCAGTCCTAGGCACAGAATAACTGCTGGGTGGAGTTAGCTCTGCAAAATGAGACTGGAAGCAGGTAGCTGAAGGCCCCACCCAGCTCTGGCATCGATGTCTGAGACCGGGGGCCAGCATGGTCATATGGCAGAGCTGGGAGCCATGGTGGAGCCGTGGCCGGCACCTCGCGTCATTGTACACGGAGAGGATGCATGGTTGAATGTCTGACTCACCCACAGGCTAGAGATGTATTGTGAACAAGAAGAGGGACGTGTGACACAAATCAGGAGTCACATGTGGGGTTTTTGTGTCCCTTCCCAGAGGACCAAGGTCTGTGCTAACATATAGGGAGATCAAAAGGGAGGAGGAATGGTTTTACCTCTAAGTCTTAAACCCATAAATCTGGGCAGGGAGATTTTGATTACTTAGCTTTGAGTGGTTTTATTTTTTCAATTAAAGTCATCAAGTAAACAGTCATAAATTAGTGTCCTTGTTAGGAATTAGCAGCAGAAGTGGACCCTCCTCAAGATGCTGAGCTAGAGCTGGCCAGGGAGGGAGCGTGGCTAGGTGTAAACTTCCCTAGCCCATCACCTCTACCCATGGGCTGAGCGGATGCTCCAAACCCCAGCAGGTAGGACAAAAACTGGGGGTTTCTGGGAGTCTGGTTGAGTGTTTCCTGAAGCACCTGCCTCCTGTCATTTTTCTCCCCAGCAGCAGAGTCACTCTGGGCTCAGGTGGGAGAGGCATCGTCTCAAACCATGGCTGGGGGACCAGGAGTCATGGTCCGACCTGCACATACAGCAGGGGTTCAGTGGCATTTCTTGAGCTGGAGTACAGGTGAGGAAGGGCAGTGGGACTCAGGACCTGGGCTGAGAGCTGTGGTCTGGGCTCTGATCCAGACAGGGTGCTCTGGGACAGACCCTGGCTTCTCCTATGCTGCCCTTCTAGAGACTAAGCTGCAAGGGAGGGTGGTGTTGCAGAAGGGCACTAGAGTTGCCTATTTGAGCCACCATAGCTGCTCTTTGGCTAAGAAGTGCCATTTCTGGAAAAAACTCAGCCCCGGAGCTAATTGCCCTAACTGGCTCCATAAAGTAGAATGCAGAAGACCACTGGCTGCCTCTACAGTGAGATACTAGTCCTTCAGGAGTCAGGGGCCATCCCCAGGGTTCCTTCATCAGTGCGACAGAAACGATAGCTATCTTGCAAAAGTCACAAGTAAGGTGGATTGCTGTCTCCTAATGTGACTGTATTTTGAGGAGAATCTATAAGAAGGTAATTAAGATGAAATGAGGTCATAAGTATGGGGCCCCAATCCTGTAGGATTAGTATTCCTATAAGAGGAACACCAGAGGGCTGTAAGCCATGTGAGCATATAGCAAGAAGCTGGCTGCCTACAAGCCAAGAAGAGAGTGCTCACCTCAGCCAGCATTGCCATCTGGGAAGTCGGCCTCCAAAACTGTGAGAAATGCATTTCTGCTGTTTAAGTCACAGACTGTGGCATTTTTTTATGGTGGCCTGAGATGACTAATAGAATCAGTGGCATTTTCTTACAGAGTGATAGCTTCCAACAGTCATGGAAGGAGGTCAAGCAATGTGAAATGGTCAAGGCAAGTTAGGAAGTGATAGTCAGAGTTGGTGCCAGGTAAGGTCTCCTAGTTTCTTAGACTGGTGCCTTTAAAGACTGCTGTGCTGAACATGCTGACAGTGACCTGGTGGCAGAATTCACACAGAATATAATAAAACAAAAGAAACGGATCTGGTTACTGAATAAGGAGGTAACCAAAGGTAAAACATCAAAATAGACTTAAAAGGATTCAGAGGTGTATGTAGGTGACTGTGGCTCAGAGGTTCTAAGGGGGATTTAGAAGGCTTTCCAGTCAAGATTCCCTGGGGCCCCACCTGTTCCCTTACACTCTCTCCAGGGCCTGATTCCAGGGTTTAAAATCAATGCTTGTGATTAGATCCTAGAGACAGAGGACCCACCCAAAATGGGGGCCCAGGATACTATACATTCTGGACTTTTTTTCAGCTGGGACTCTGAGGCGAACTGGGACCACCCAACTCATCCACAGACACATACACCATGCTTGCTTCATCTTCCCAGGCACCCTGCTTTCCTGAAGACAGAGTGTCCACGTGAACTCTTTATTATGCTATAGTCACCCAGTTGGGACCAAGGGTTCTATCTCATTACCAGAGATGGGAGCTCATCCTGACTGGAGGAGAGGCTGTGAGGAAACCAAAGTGAACAAACATATATCCAAATGGTTCTGTGGCTCATGCTAACATATAAATAGCGCTCTGCCTGGATAATTTTTTTCAAAGAGATTATCTGAAAAAGTTTACGTTAATGCAACATGTCACTTTTTCTGGGAGCCATCTTTGAGATCAGAAGCCTCAGCTGAACACCCACTTATACCATGAGGGTGATTAAGCAAAATGTCAAGAATTGAAATGATGTTATTAAGGCAAACAGGGACTCTGGACTTGGGCTTTAGAGGGAAGATCTGGGCTTAAGAAAAGGGAACTCCTGCCTGCTGTGCAAGGGTCTCTGAGCTGTCTGGAGGCTAGCTCCCGCACTAAGATCTGCAACTCGCTTGCTGTGTGGCTTGACTAAATAATTGCCCTCTCTGAGCCCAATCTTTTCACCTAAAAAGGAAGTGGATGTCTCTTAGGTGTCTACCAGAGCTGTATCTCTGAATCACTACCATTTCATATGATAATGCTACATGGAGCTTTGGAGCATGTTTTTGCTTAAATCATGTTTTTTGAAGTGCATGTCTCTATTTTTCCATTCACACTTATGACCAATTATTCATTGATCTTTGGGGGAAGATTTGAGGCTTGTTCTTTTTCTTTTAATTATCCCTTTGACAGCTGTATCCCATCTACCAAGGGACCACTGTCTGGTCATCTAGGCTGTATGTGCTGACTAGCTACCAGTTAAGGGTCACAGAATAATCTTAAGAAGGTGAACTTTGCTCTCACCCAGAGATAGTTTGAGTCCAGGTCCCTTGACTTAATAACTGTGTGGCTGTGCCTTACTGAGTCCTGATTTCTTTGTATATAAAATAGAATGAATGTTAGCTACCTCATGGGAGTTTTTAAGAGAGTAAATGAAATGGCACAGGAGAAGCTGCTGTCTCAGAGGGATTCTAGATAAATAGTAAGAAATGACTGATGTGCACATACCATTTTGCCCTTCCTAGTCATCTATTATTAATTAGACTCTTCCTTCATCTTTTCTTCCAAGTAGAGTCTCAGGTCCTCGAGGGCCAGAATGGTATGTGGGCCTCTAGTTACCTCCCTCAGAACCCATAGTACAGTTCGACAGGTAGCATTTATTAACTCTTTGTCTTTAAACGGATGGGATTCTCTTGGGATACCTGCCTGCTCATGAGTCATTATTCCCATTTTCCCAACTCACGAGGCCCCTTCTCCAGGGTACTTCAGCCATCACCTCTGTATTGATAAATACTATGCATTCAAGAGTTCTAAGATATCCACTTTCAAAACATGAAATATTTAGTGCCTATTTATACTTTTCCATTTATCTATCTATGTATCTTATCTAATGAAATTAATGCCTGGCCAGTCTGAAAGAATTCAAGTGCTAGATAGTTGTAGAATAAATGATAAAAATCCTTTAAATCTTTTAAAGGAAAGTGCAGGTAGACAGGCAGGCGGGAAAAGACAGGAGGAAGCATTTTTTTTTTTTTAAATTTTGATGTTAATTTTGGTTGCTTCCTCCAACCTCAGAATGCAAACCTGCCTCCCTGGAATATTTGTGGACTTTACTAGATTGGGTGAGGGGACCAACACTACAACTCCAGGGCACGGACTTTTTAATCCTTTATCCCTTTTCCGACTCATTACTAGTCCCATAAATGACAACATTCAATACATATGGCTGTAATTCTTTCTGACCTTTTTTCTATTACACACTATCTGTGTAGCATATGTAAATTCACACACATAGAAATTTTCTAGAAGCATAAATGGGTCATTTTTGAGACTTCGTTATTTACTTAATGAAATGTTTCTCAAATGCATCACTCTTTTAAAAGTAATAATAGTTGGTGTGCCCTGGTAGAGTAGTGGTTGAGCACAGTCCATGTACATCCCAAGGTCCTGAATTCATGTCCCGCGGCCAGTGGGAACAACCAGGATGAACAACTCAATAAAATAAACAGACAAGTTGCTTCCTCCTCCTCTCTCTTCCTGCCTGTCTGCTTGACTACTCACCTCCATTCCTGCCTGTACCTTTATTTAAAAAAAAATTAGCGATGTTCTTTAAATTATCATACAGTAAAATTTTCTTTTAGGTGTATAGCTCTGTGACTTTTAGCACATATGTAGATTTGTTCCAGTCATGACACAGAATAGCTGCATCACCTCCTAAAACCCCCTATAACTAGTGTCACAGTCACGGTCTACCTTGTCACTCAGCCCTGGCAGCCACTGGCTTGCTTCTCCAGCACCGCACTTTCCTCTTTTCAAAAATGTTGCATAAATGAACTATAGCTTTTAATCTTCTGAGATTGGTTTCTTTCAGTTAGCATAATATCTTGAGATTCATCTAAGTTGTTACATCAATGTTTATTGTTGAGAAGTATTTCATTATAGGGATGTATTACATTTTATTTATATGTTCATCAGTTGATGGGCATCTGGTTGTCTCCAATTATTGGTGATTATGAATAAAGCTCCTATGAACATTTGCATAAATTTTTATGTGGACATATGCTTTCATTTCTCTGGGATAAATTCCGGAGTTTAATAAATATTTATTTCTAGTATGTTATGGAGGCTGAGTCTGATACCCTGTGGGAAAAAGGATTTGAGGTATTGTTAAATGTCTGATCTACTCTCGCCCTGGGCTAGAACCTCTCACACAGATTTTGCCTTCAGAATAGAAACTGAGGTTTGGCCAACATAAGCATCAGCTAACACTGCAAAATGAAACAGCATCTCATGAGAAATATCTCTTGTTCACAGTTGGGTATAAACAGAGATTCTTGAGTCTGCTGAGCATTTCCGGATGCCAGGTGTGGGTTAGTCGGGACTTGCTACTTTCTCATCAGTAAGAAAGTAAGCATCAGGATAAAAACACAAAAATGCTTTCGATTGATATTTGGAAATGGTGGACCAACATTCAGATAATTGACTATGTGGCTTATGTGTCTATGTGTTCCAATTTGGTGTCACTTAGGTGTGACTTAAGCCACTCAGATCTTTATTTAAGTACTGAGCATAATTATTCTTGCAGGCTAGTCAGTTCCTCATGTTGCATGAAGACCTTAGTGGTTATTCTCCATTCCATTCAGACATTTTTCTCCTCTCACTGCTTCCACAAGAATATCTAGTTTAGGTAACATGGAATTCAGTATCTACCAGTTTAGTCATTCCTGGGCAACTTAATTTTAGAAAGTTTTTCCTTTTCCTCAATTGAAAATGTTCTCTCTCAGCTTCCTTCCATTGGTCTCTAGTCTGTCCCCAGGAACCCACAGAGTGTCTAAGCTTTCCCTCCCTCTTTTGACAACAACTCTTGCTATAGCATGAAAGAGTCATTGTGCCTTCCTCTGGCCTCTTAGCTTTCTCATCCTTTCTTGTGTCTTGCAGCTTAAACCTTTCAGCCCCTCTGTCACTAACCTTCCTGCAGGAGAATCCTTCATCCCCGTCACTCTCGTGTGAGTTTAGAAAAGATAGTCGATAATGCTAATGGGTGGTTCTTGCCTGGCTCCAGGAAGACAGTAGAAGATAATGGTTAAAAGCTCAGAAACTCTGGATCCAGACTCCAAATTGGAATCCAGCTTTGTCCCTTGTTCGCTATGCAAACTTGATAACGTTTCTAATGTCCCTGTGCCTCAGCTTTTGCGACTTGGAGAGGGTGTAGCAAGTGGCCGTGGGCAGGAGGTGGACACCTACTTATGGGTTCCTTCCCAGGGCTGCTGGGTGGACACTGGTCTCAGAGAAGTCTGGGCGAAGCCAAGGAAAGCTACCAGTGTCCACTGGAAAATTCCGGCCAGGTTCTGAGGCACAGTCCTTAGGAAAGGCAGGACCAGCAGCATGTTTGTCAGCAGCCCAGAGTGGGGAACAGGTCCTGACTGGACCCTCTACAAGACCTTTCTGGAACCTCTGTGCCATTCTAAGGCTGAATCACAGAAGGACAATCTCTGGGACCGGGGACGAAACTCTAACCTGAGGTGTCAGTTATTGTGACTCTGGGCAACTCACAGTATCTGTAGGTCTCAGCTTTCTCATCTGGAAAAGTAGCACTAACCATACACAATGCTTGTTTTTCAAGACCGCTCTAAATCACACTACATCGTCCTGGTGTGGGTGCCAGGGCACACAGATGCTGAGGGACATCGGTAGGTGTCTGAATCTCTCTTTAGCTTGTGTTGTTTATTTTTAAATAGATATAGTCCTACGACCCTTGAAGAGGTGTGAAAGGTTATGCATACCACATGCAAAGTACTTCAGGTCTGCCTCACTGCAGGCACTCAACGTAGGGTAGCTTTCATTGTGAATGGTGATGGGGCATTCGGGACATAGCAAATGCTCAGGCCATGGTGATGCCATTAGACTCAGTGGAGGTAGCTGGAGTTTCTTCTGGAGCCCTAGTCCCGGGGCTGCTGTGGGTCTTCATGGAGAAGCCACCTGACCAGCGTTTCCCACAGAGCCTTGTACTTGGCCTTGTTCATCCAGTAAGCTCAAGGGTGGACAGGTGACCCCCCAGGAGCCAGGGAACCTGTGCGCAGAGACCCGGGAGTCTCACTTTGCTCTCCTCTAGGACTTGATCAGAAAGTGTTCCAGGGCTCAGATGCTGGAATAGGAGGCAGCCAGGGCTTTCTGATCACAAGCGGTTGTATCATTGGGCCAGCTGAGCTGCTAACACGTCCCCACAGGCTGGGGCCTCTGAGTAGCAGGTCTGCTGGCTTTTGGGATGATGTGGCAGAAGGAATAGCCTCTTAAATAGAGACTCACCCTCTCTGGCCCCACTCCTGCTGATTTGACTAAGGGCTGCAAGCCTTAAGTTTGTTTAATAACCTCCTGACACTAAACAAACAACCTTGAAAAAGGAGTAATTTGCGAGGGAGAAAGAAAACAACTGAGTTGCAAGGACATGGCAGGGAGCGGCCAGGCTGATTGCATTCCCAGCCAGCCCCTGAGTCCGACATCAACGAGAGCATATAGATCTTGGCTCCTCTCCACTCTGGGAAGTCTTCAAAAACACGGACGAGGGAAACTTTGCATTAGGCCTCTGGTGACGGTGCGTCATTAGGATTCTGGGGACATATTAAATGCCATCTAGTCGCTAACACGATGCATCATTTTCTGCTAAATAATTGATCACGGTGCAGAGATTGTGTTTGTGGAGTTTAAAAAAGTGATTAGAGCAGGGAACATTTCTGGGAGGCAAGTTGCATCTGTAACCCAGAGCCTGCTCTGTGTACCATCCTGGGGGGCTGTGGGCATCAGGGAGTCTTGCCATAGGAGTGCTGACACAGCAGGATGGGGACGCAGAGTGGGTGGCATGAGAGCACACTGACAACGTTTGGGTGGTAGAGTCCTTGTCATGGCTGGAGATGTGCTGATCTTTGACCTGTAACCCTGTCAGTGGTACTGACGAAAGGCAATAGACTGCCCAGGGAGAAGACATATGTCCTGGTCCTCGCATGGCCCCACATCTCAGGAGCCTCTCCCAAGGTGGTATAGGCAGGGCCTGGTCCCAAGAAGAGCTTGCCCTAGGACTCCCCAGTTCTTTTTTGTTTGTTTGTTTGTGTTTTTTTTTTTTTTTTTTTTTTTAATCTCTTTTCCTTCTCTGATCTCTTTTTCCTTCTCCTCTTCCTGGGAAGACTTTGAGACCCTTCACCCCTGAGTAAGGGTGTCTGCTGATTTAGGATATATGTAGAAAGGTCTTGGTAGACAGAAAGGCATTTCAGAGGCTATTGAGGGGAGAGAGATGTTTGGGAGGTGAAAGTGATGAGGCTTCAGCAGGTCCTTAGCATAACTGGGAAGGGAAAGATCTGGGACACAGTAATGCTCAAGTGTGTTCAAATGAATATCAAACAAGGGGTCCATGTTGCTGTCTGCCTTTGAACAAAGCTTGTGCTTCAGTTTCCCTATTTGAAAAGCACATGCTTGTGTGTGTGTGTGTTAATTTTTAAAGGGTCTCTTGCCCCTGATAGCATGTGTTTCTACTTAGCTATTCTTATCCCTGACTACACATGAGAATCTCCTGGGAATCTTAACCCAAACCCCAGAGATTCTGATTGGTCAGTCCAGGTTGGGGGCTCTTAGCATCTTCTCCACTGACGCAGACCAGAGACAAGAACTCTTACCTCAAGAGCTGAACAGGTGGTGTGGAAAGACAGGAGCACACCTGGGTCAGCTTGCTCAGGCCTTGGGTAAAGTTCCCAACTCGGGAGCAAGAAGGGACAGAACTGTGTGGGAGAAATGGTGTCAAATGCCCAGCTGCTGGGGAGTGCTGGGCCGACGAAGAAACATTGCCTTTTGGCAGCTGCCATAGCTGCCAGACTAGGGGGCAGGCTTCCCCTCAAGGGTAGGGGGCACACTGGGGAAGGGGTGCAGGTCTGCAGGGAGGAGCCCTTAGTGCTCTTTGCAAAGGAAGAGCTTCCTTCACAGAAAGGCTGGGTCAAGACTGTGGGAAGAAGCCATTTCCCTGCCTCACATCTTTCTGCAAATGGCACAGGCATCTGCAGAGGACTCTGAGTTGGTCTTACCAGTCAGGGGCTTGCTCCTGATCCTGCTCCTCCTTCAAACCCACAGGTCCCCAAAACCCACTGTGCTGAGTCCTTGGCACGCATGCCCAAGGACAGCTGAGCTGTCCACAGCTCCCTCCCCAGAGGCTGGAGGGCTCACGCCCATTCTCTAGGCTCCCTGCAAAGTCAAGTGTTAGCTGCTCTATGCTCAGACCCCTGTTCACTGAGCAGACCTCCACCAGCTCAGGCACTGCCCCTGCTGAGCCGCCTAGCCAAGTGCCCTTTCCTGCCCCACCCAGAATCCCTGTTTCCTCATCTAAAGCAGTCACAGAGGTCCTTACAGACAGTGCAGCGGGTTCTGTGGCTCCAAGGGGCAAACAGAGGTGCCAGTAAAGCTCCATTTTATAGAAGGACCAGTGAAGGCTCAGGATGACCTGGCTTCACCCAGGTCATTCAGCCAGTAGGTGGGGAGCCAGAAGCAGAACCACATAACCCTTGGATCCCATTCCAAGACACCCTGAAACTGAAAAGTGGAAGACACAGCCCAAGATCCCAGGACCTTCCCAGATCTTCAGCCTGAGGGAAAGCAGTTTTTCTCAGGAGATAAACACCTACTTTGCAGTGACCCTTCTCACCCTGTGGACGTGATCTAATTGATTCATCCCCGCCACCATCTGGATGCTACCAGGCTTTGTCTGGGCCTTTGGTTTGTCTGCTGCCCAGTCCCCCAGGGGTGATGGTCTGGGCCACACCTCCAGTCCAACCTTGCCATGTCATGCGCTGTCCTTGTCAGCTGGGCTGGGCCACCCACGTAGCATCTGAGGGAGATTGCTTTTTAGCTAAAGGTCAAGACAAATTACCTAGGGCCCCTAGGGAAGTTTCCTGTGGATGCTCACGCTGCCCCAGTCAGCAGGGGACGACCGAGGGCCTGTGTCCTGGCCACGAGGTCAGGATGGGAAGCAGGGATGGGGCTTGGAGTGGGACGAGGCAGGCCTGAGTCAGCACCCAGAATGTCCACTGGGTGTGTCTGTGATGACTTCCAGCTGCAGGGTGCGTGTTTGAGTACCCCGAATCCAAACCTACAGAGCATAGCAGGGTGACACTGGGAAAACTTTGCTTCAGTCTGAGTGCAGAAGTTTGGACTGGAAGAAGGCAGACTGAGGCGCCTCCGCTTTCCTCCCTTCTGCCATGGGAGCTAAAGTGTTCTAAACTGGTCTTCTACACATCACTCATATTCTAGTCCAAACCTAGGACTCTCCCTACTTCAGTGAGCATCAGAATCACCGGGGACATGCTAAAACACAGTTTGATGCAGGCTCAGAAGACCACACTGCCAGAACCATGGGTCTAGCTTTCTCCCACCTCAGTTCCCAGCCTCCTGGAGTTGGTTCCTGCAATTACAGGCTCAATTGTAGCTTCACAGGAACTTAGACTCCTGATTGCCGCTGCCTAGCTGTGCAAACCTGGGCGAGTCTCTCACCCTTTCTGAGCCATGATTTTGAAATGTGGGAAAAGCAATGCCTACCTCACAGACTCCAGGTGAAGTCTGAACAGGCTGACTAAACCTTAGTGAAGCCTGTGGAGCAGATAGTCACTCTAAAATACTCCTTTCCAGAGGGGAGTCTTGGCAGAGGTGAGGAGTCTTGGGGGCTGGCAGATCTGGTGCCGAGATGGGTATTTGTTCCAGCGTCCCTTCCTCTGCCTAGTGGGCAGTGCCACCCCTGGCTGCCTGAGCAAACACTGATGGTAAAGGCTGCCTTGCTGTACCTCCAGCACCTGTGCAGGCTGTCACTCACCAAGGCTGCTGAGTCACCATTTCGTGGAGAGACTGAGTACTCCCTGCTCCCTCCCAGCAACCTCCCACCTTTACCAGTTCTGCTGGGGCTGGGGACAGGTGAGATGTGGGTTGCAGTCTCACTCCCCACTTCCTACTGACACTCAGGGTTTGGACAGAGTTCACCCAGGAATGGGTCACCCTGGATCTCTATGACTACATTCCCAAAGGTATCAGATGTGGGCCTCCCCCAAATCTTCCCCTCTGCCACTCCAAAACCTAGAGGAGACCTGTTTGGGCTCACCTCAGAAAACCCCAAGACAAGGCCTCTAGCTGCTTCTCTCTGTATCTCCTACAGCTGCCTAGGAGGCCCTGCTCTCAATCTGAGTTCTGGTCTCTTAGAATGAGAAGTCATTCTGTGTCACCTAGCTTCAGTCTGCTCATCTGTGAAATGGGAGCCCACAGGATCACTCGCCTATCTCTCCTCCTCAGAAACCTTGTTCTGGTATTGCCCACATGACAGTGGACAGGGCTTGGAGCTTTGGACCCTGGCTTGGAGAGGAAGGAAGTGGCTTCACGAAGGTCTGTTTTGTTTGACGTCTAGGGGGCTGATTTCCACCTAACTTCCTTCTCCTAACAGAAATTAGAAGGCCTGACTAGAAAAATCTCCCCCCAATGCCACTCAAGGATATGTCACTAAGTCCTCTGAGCCTTTGCTCAGGGACACCCCCATCTCCAGGGTGACTCCTCTGAACCTCCCACCTCGTGTGCTCCATCAGAGTCCCTGCACTGACTGTCATAGTATTTGTCTCTCTGATTACCTGGGGGCCCCAAGGCCAGAGCCCCTGGCACATCCCTTTGCTCAAAGCCGGGTCACAGTCATGCAAGTGCAGGGCAGACTGGGTCCATGCAGGGAGTGAGCCTGGAGTCTTGGAGGGGATTCCTGCCTCTTCTCCTTCCAGGACTTTCCATAGCAAAGGTGTACGTGGATGTGTGCTCTGGGGAACAACTCTTCCCTTCAGGGTCCTCTTAGATTTCCTTCCCCTCCTGTGACATTTATTAAAGTGGAGAGAAGTAGGGCCCCACAGTGCCAAATATCTCAATTTTAGGGAGAAGAATTTCTGTTAGAGGTGTGAGCCAAGTTTGAAAGAGGTTCCCTTCAAATACTTGCCACATGCTCATCCCCCCACCCTGCTCCTTTCCGGGTCCCTACCCCAGACACCTCCTGTACCATCCTCAAGCATGCGCCATGAGGGCACCTTGTGTGTGCAGGGCCTTCCAGGGTGTCTTCCACTAGTCTCCTTTGGGGAGGCCTCAGGCCCCAGAGTCATCTCTTTGTCAGTCACTGCTATCTCTATTCCAAGCATGCGGGCTCCTCCAGCTCTTCCAATCCTCCAAAGACCCTCCAGTGTTTAGCTCAAAGGAACCCTTTGATGTCCTAAATGACAAAGCCAGGCATCACGGAGGCTGGAGGCCGTGTAGAGACAGTTCCCCCACAGACACCTGGGGATGGGCAGCTGCCTGACTGTCAGGGCTTCTGGCGTCTGAAGTGCTTTGCTTCAGTTCCATGTGGGCGTCTTTGTTGTCAGAGCTGCAAGGCCCTGCTCAGGAGTTTCCTCGGGGAAGTGTAGAGCCAGCCAGCTCTGCTGGGCACCTAGGGCCTGGGTCTGCCCCAGGAAGTGGGAACCTTGTCTTGCTAGAGGCTGTCCGGGGCTCCCTGTCACCCTGTCACCCTGAGGCTCTGACTCCACGCAGGCTACTCAACCACTTGATCTTTGGCCACTTATGGGGAAGGGAGGCTTATAATCAGGACCTTTGCACACCCTGGTTCTGACCCAGTCTTTGGAAGGTCACTATTTCCTCATATGTAAGTTGGGGACGATAGCTATAATGCCTACCCTAGAAGATGGGAGGGCACAAGGACCGCCCTGGCAGAGCCCTAAGTACCAGCTCCCATTCCTTTTCTTTCTCATTTTCTTCATAACGTAATGGTTCTCAAGCCTGGCTCTTCATTAAGCCTGGCCCTCTTCCCTGAGGGGCATTTACAATGCACCCGTGCCTAGGCTCTGCCCAGACTAATGCAGAGGAACTCTGAGGATGAGGTTTACTTCTGTGCTTTTTAAGAGCTCCCCCAGTGGTTCTAAGATGCAGCCAAGGGGCAGGACCTCTAGCCCCTCTCTCACTGCACTTGCCTAGTGGCTGCTGAATTGGACAACACAGGTCTAAAGCACATCCAGCATTTCAGAAAGTTTCTTCAGAGTGCTCCGAGACTAGAGCTACCCAATGAAGTGAGAAGGCAAGCCTCATGTTTAACTTAGGCCATTATAGTTTTTTACAAAAGCCGCATTACGTACAAGGAAACAGCAGGGGTATTTCACCTGATCCCAGACATCCAAAAGGGTGTTATTTCAACATCTAATCAATCTGAAAAAAAAAATGAGCTGTTACAACCCTTTTTTATATGAAGCCTTGAAAGCATGGGCGCCTGTGATATTTCAGCACATCTCAATCCCAGCACTGAACTCAGTGAGCCCTACGTGACGTGGGTATACAGCACGTGCCCAGTCATGTGTGCAATGATTTCTCTTCTGGACAGAATGACGATGCCATGCCTGCATGCAGTGTATTAGAACTTAGAAAGGGCTTTCTTCTGATGCCCCAGGAGCCCTCTGACCAAGTACCCAAATCCTCAGGCTGGCCAGAGGATGGCTCGGGAACCTGGTTTATGTGGCCAGGAACTGGCACCGCACTCGAGTTTATGTCTGTGCGCTGGTGTCCTCCCTGGGATACTGGATTTCCAGTCCTGGACAAGTCTCTTTTGTGCTGGCCAAGTAGATTGGTCATCCCTTGGGTACAGGGAGCCTTCTCCTCATGTCTTACCCGTCCTGCCCTCCACCAGTCCACCTGTTCATGGGGGCAGCTGTTACCTGAGTACCTGAGGGCACATTCTCTCCTTCCAGGAGGTTCTCACTATCACTCACTATCACTCTCCATATGTGTCAGCAGGGAAGTCTTATGCAGTCACCTACCACACCTATCTTTAATGCCTTAATATCCTTCGATTGGTCATGTTGTTTGATAGTGGAGGGTGGCCAGGTGTGACCAGGACAACGGGCAGCTCAGTGGTGAGAAAAGCATGCGGAATGAACGCATGGAGCTCTGTCTAGGAGGAGAGAGTGGTGGGGCAGACAAGGAGGAGAGTGGTCCTGCAAGAGAAGAGCTCTGGTCACAGGAGAGTGGTGAGGGCCGAAGTCGGCCCAACTGAAGCTTGGGCACAGGTGGGTTCTGGCGCATCTGGATTTGGGAGGGTCATGAGTGTGTGTGACCTGGGGGCTTCAGTGGGTGTGCAGGGGGGTGTCCTGCTCTCACATTTCAGTCTCAGAGCTCCCTCTGGAAGCCCAGCAGAAAGTGCTGCCTGCAGGGGCTGGAGAGTCCAGCTCCTGGCCTGGGGGAACTGGCAGGCCGGGCTGTCTCTGGACTCCTGTAATCTAGAAGAGCACTGCCTGGAGGAACCCAGCCGACACCTCACAGGAGCAGTTTTCTGATACCCTCACATCTTTCCCTGTATTTACTGTGACCTGTTCTCCCAACCACTCTCCAGCATGGCCTTGACTGACTACTCAAACTCTTTGTAACTTATTTCTAAATTACCTCTTTACCCCAGAGCCCATACCAGACTCTTCCCTGGTCTCTAAGCTTCTCTTCCTTTGTAGCTTGTACTCATCTGCTCCTCCTTGCCCCCCAACTTTGACTTCTCTAGGTTACCACCTTCCTTCCCAGTGTAGAGCCTGACCCAACAGGTGGGTGTCAGTCCCCCCATTTCTCCCAGATACCACCAGTGGGACAAGAAGGACCTGACTCCAGGTCTCCTTTCTAATTACTTTAGGCAGAATGACACTGGCAGGGAAAGTGATGTATTACAGGCAAACGATAGCTATTCAAATCCAGAGACTGCCGGCCTGGGCCAAGCTATTCTGTTTTACTCATCCGACAAATGCTTGCTGAGCATTGAATCCGGACCCTGTCCTACCCCAGGGCCTCCAATCTGACTGGTGTGTCTGCATGAATTGGTTTTGGATAATGGGCTAATGCATCAGGATCATCCAAATGGTTTTGTCTTGCACTGAAGTGTCCAAATGCCAGGCAGCTCTGTTCATGGACTCAGCGTGTAATGATCCCTCCCAGAAAATCATAATCCATCAATCTCTCCTTTCAAGATCATCAATCAATGTTCCAGAATCCACAGCTGTGTTCTCATTCCAGGAGTTTTCAATCACTTCCCTTTTCCCTCGTGCTTGCGGAACAATGCAGTGACACTAGGAAATTGTGTTTTGACATGAAATCATTATGTGTTTTAAAACCTCTCCTTCAATGGTGGTCTTTCCCTGGCTTCTGCTTTCCTCTGACACATCTCCTGCAATGAACTGTAGTGGGAGCCCAATTCCTTTGTTAGACTCTCCAGCACAGGGAAGAGATGAACATTCCAAAAGGAAGAAATAGAAAAATCTGCCCATTTTATTCCAGCACTATACAACGCAATGACTGTCTGCTCCTATCAGAGGCCTCCTAGTATATTTCCTGCAGGGATGTTTGAGGGATGGGCTAGGGCTGGGGCTGCGGCATGGGGGCAGGTGTGTGTAGTGAAATAGTATAATCAGGTGCATTTAATGTGAAATTTACCGGCTGTATATGCATTCAGTAATCAGTCAATCAGTCTGTGCAGGGGAAGAGTCAATGTGCTATGCATGGCAGAGAGATTGTTCATCACCCTCACACAAGTCCAGAGTTGGGCTGAGAGGGGAGGTGTGTCTTGGCGGCTGGTTAACTCCATCCCCTTCTCTACACCATACCCCTGCAAAAGCATCTCTCTTGGCAGATACTGCTTCTAGTATTTAGAAACATGTATTTTTTGTATAATGAGCCCTAAAAAGATACCAATTACTGATCTGGAGCTCAGCTCAAGATGAGCATTGGAGGAGAAATGGTCAGAGTTGGTCTCCCAGGAAAGCAGGGTGTATCTATCCCATTTCCCCCAAGTCCTTTTGATGGGAAAATTTGATTCTTATCAATTCTCAATAGACCTGATTTTATAGCTTAAGCCCCATGCAAAAGGACCTGAGTCTCATGGGAGGTTCAATACAGGAAAACTCCTGCCAGCGCAGGAGACAGCTTTCCTTGGATCTTTGTGGGCAGGCTGCTTCACCTCTGGGTCTGGGTTTTCTCCTCTGAAAAGGGGGCCCAGTCGCACATACCTAGTAGGGTTTGACATGAGGAATAAGATAAAATATACTTCTGCCGGACCTGTGCAGTGACGGAGGGTCTTGTTATCATTGTGGATAAATGAGGAACAGGGAGCTGCCAATGTCATCGAGGTGCTTCCTTTAAAAAGGAAAAGATTCTGTTAAGTTAATTTCCCCTGAACAATAACTTACACTGTAAATAATTGATGCTGTGAGCAGACTTCCAGTGATGGCATCCAGGTAAGGTTTAAGAATGATGGCTCCACATTCTAAATCGCCTCATATTACGTTCTTGAATAAGTCGAGTCTCTGCTGGAGGTCAAGATGAAAGTCACCCCAGTTCGATTTCCAAAGGAAGTCAGGGACATGGAAGAACACGGCTTTGCTTCCTTGCTGGTGGCAGAGGAAGTACCCAGATGACTCAATGCAATTCAGAGGCAAGCATTCTTTGTTTCCAGCACCTGAAGCTTCCCTTTTAGGAGTCCTCCATTCCTGTTGACACCCCATTATTTCAAGAGTTTTTTAAACTGCTTATCAGTGCCTCTCAGAGGTGCTGTTCTATACGTATTTTCCCTTGGAAGTGCCTTCCTTAAAACTGCCTGTCCTGTGTCCCAGTCGCATGGGACCTGACTTTCGTTAGCACAACCACAATGACCTTTCATCCATTTAGGAGTATTTGCATGTGCATTATGTTAGAGTTGGGAAGCACCTCCCCAGAGGCTGCTGTGCACCCATTTTTCAGCCAAGAAAGATGAGGCTCCTATCTGTCCTCATAGTAACTTTGTCCCTGATTCTTCCATACTCAACTCGGAGACATGTGGACTCAGTCATGGCTATCAGACTAGTCTACAGGTGGAAGTGGGATAAACCAGGATCCAAATATCTGTGCTGAAAAGGAAGACTATGGACTGGCTTCTCCACACTGAGTGCTTGTTTCCTCTGTGGAGATCTGGGGGTGCGGCTGGAGCCTGCGGATAGAGGCTACAGGTGAAGTCAGGCAGGAGGTCTGTCAGGATCTGAATACTCTGAGGCACGGGGGCAGAGGCAGGGCTGGTCCCAGAAGGGATTGGCCAGATGGAAGGAGAGTTTTAGGGCTCCCCCAAGAGAGCGGGTGAGCCCCTCTACTTATTGAACACCTATGAGGTGCCAGGCTTTGTCCTAAGGATTTTCATGTATTAATTCCTCTAACCCTGAGCTGCAGTTAGAGGCAGGTACTGATATTTGTGGATGGTGACTGGAGGCTCCTGGGGTGCAGTCACTTGTCCAAGATCACATGTCTGGAAGGGGAGAGCTGAGACACCTCTCATGCTCTGCTGTCTCCAAGTCTGCAATCTGTCCCCTGTTCCTCCCACCTCTCAAATGCTCACTGCAGTACTCGGGGGTGACAGGAAGTGATGATGGGAAGGCTGAGGCAGAACCGCCACTGGGAAGATCAGGCCAAGATGAGTGGGGAGGCAGGGATGACCTTAGCCTACCTGGACTGGGCACTAGATAAGGGTCCTATGCAGGTGGAGGGAGACTAGCTTGATCCTATCTTGGCCTGCTAAACTCAAGGGCTGAGCCCAGGCCCATGCTTGCTTCCCAAATGGCAGGAATAGAGACGATGCACTGGCACAGGGAACTCCTGGAGATGCAGAGGAGGAGGTCATGGTGAGTTTCAGGCACTGCCCTAGGCTCTGGGTGGAGAGAGCATTTTATCTGTCTCATGAATTATATCTTTGCAGTGACCCCTACCCCCACTCCAACGGAGGACTTGAAAGCGACAGGTGCCTGAGGGAGGTTCTGCCGACTCTGTTATAGGAATTTGCCTGCCTCAGTGATTTAGTCAAACACTGGTAGGACTACCTGCTTTCTAGTTCAATGGGGCCCCCTGGGGAAGGAACTTTAAAAAGATTTCAAATCATAACAATGCTCTCCTCTGCTCAAATTGACAAATGTTTTCTTCCCCTCCATCACAGCAAGGGCACATACAGAAAAGGATAACATTGAGAAAATGCCGTTTATGACTGTCAGACCAAGCAGGGACAGTTAACCCTTACTAAGTCAATTTCTCACTGCCAGAGGAGGCGTCCTTTGATAAGTGTGTCCAGGGACAGTTTGCATGTCCTCCTTCCAGCACCTCACAGGGCCTGCTAATCTCCTGTGCAATGTGTCTGTTAAAACTATCCCATGCTTTCAATCCCAAGGCTGTAACCTTGGCAGGCCCTGTCCTGCCTGTTGTATTTCAGGATTCCTTATTCACAGTGTACTTCCAATCCTGTAAGACTTTCTCCCCTGCGCCCCGCCCCCCCCCCCCACTGAGTGATAGTTTTGAAACTCAGTGTCTATAGTTAGCCTCCATTGGACGTCTTTCCTACAGGTTAGGGACTGTTAATCATTGTGCCTCCCCTTCAGTCTAGCCTATCACGGCTCCCACTCCTCTGTCCATGGTGCTGGACTTCCCTTGGGATTGCAACCAGGTGCGGGGTGGGGGGTGGGGGGGAATGGAATCCTCTAAGAAGGAGGGTGGCAAAGATATCTGCACGTCCAGAGCAGTGATGGTAGTGCTTCTGGCCTCCTGTCCCAGTGCCATGGGTGCTGAGTAACCAATAGTTACCAGTGTGCCCTGAAGTCTTGTGTTGTGGCTGGGTGTTTGCCCAGACCCTCTCTTTTTGCTTGAGTGACATACAAGTTCCATTTGACACTCTTGAAGATGCTGAGACTTACCTATATTTTAATAAGCTCTTTTATATTCAAACCAACCAGCGGGGATTCTATTGATTGCAACTTAGGATCCCAACCAACAAAGAAGGCAAAAGAAAGAAACCTCAATGTCAGCACTTGAGTCTCTGGATGCAGCTGTTTGACACATTCTCCCCAGTAATGTGAGCCAATAAGCCCTTTCACTTTCTTATGTTGTGGGCTGTGTGTCTCTTTTTTCTTTCATTCTCCCTTCCTCTGTCCCTCCCTCCTTCACTCTCTCCCTTACTCCACCTGTCTTTCCCTCCCTCCGTCCCCCCTTCCCTTCCTCTTTCCTTCCTTTCTTCTCTCTGCCATTAAAAAACAAAAGCAGGGATCGACTTCCAGATGGTGACTCCAAAGGACACACTTTCAGCTCACTCACCACAGACACCAAACCCCCTCCCCCCAAAAAAAATCACTTATTTTCCTGAGAAAAACACCAAGAAGCAACTGGCACTTCAGTTGGAGACAGACTATATGAAGACTAACAGTGGGTAAGGTTATCCGGTGCCGTTCTCAGCTAAGCAGCAGATTTGGATTTGGGATGGAGCTCGGGGATCTCTGGACGCATGGTGGGGTGGAGGCCAGGGGGTTTCGGGACCAGCTGTGGAGACAGAGAGAGGCAGTTCTAGTGGGGCTGAGACACAGAGCCCCAGAGAGCCAACTTGGGAGAGGGTGAAAGGAGAGCCAGCACACTAGGAGCTGAGCTGGAGCCCACGAGGGGAAATTGTGCTGGCCATGGCCATAAGCTTAAATCAGCCAATGAGCTCAAACCCCTCCCATAACCATTTTGCACCAAAGCCTGGGGTCCACTGAGCAGAAATCCTGTCCACTGCACATCACCAAGAGGAAATCCCACCCATTGGATGCCCCACCCCTGGATTACTGTGAGAAGGCAGTCCAAACCTCAACACTACCTGCTAGCACCACTTTGTGGGTAGAGATGAAACTGCAGCCTGATTGCCAACCCTGGGCAAGTCAAATCTATGCAACACCAGGGAAACCGAACCCTCAGAAATATTAACAGAATGCTGAATAGAGCAAAGGCACAGAAAAATATATGTGAATTTATGGATCCAACCAAAAACTCAAGGGAGAATCTGAATACAGCAGATGTATATAAAGTACCTGATGAGGAATTTAGGGTAACAGTGATTAACATACTCATAGGAATTCAGAAATCAGTAGGGGCAGTAAACGAGAATGTCAAGAAGCAAAGAGAAGAATTAAAACAAGACGTCAAACAGGTAAGAGACATGAAGCTGAATTAAATAACTTAATAGAGGGACTCAACAATAGGATGGATGAAGCTTCCAATAGAATCAGTGATCTGGAAGAGAGGACAGAGGAACTCAATCAAGCAAACCAACAAAAAAGTAAAAACAATTCAAAGAACTGAAGATAGCATTCAACACCTCTGAGATCACATCAAAAGGAACAAAATTTGCATCATAGGGGTCTCAGAGGAAGAGAGAGAAAAAGGGGCAGAAGCCATATTTGAAAAAATAATATATGAGAACTTGCCAAATTTGAAGAATGAAGCAAGCCTCCAGATCCAGGAAGCTCAAAGAGTTCCTAATAAAAGAAACCCAAACAGAAATACATGTAAACACATCATCATAAAAATGTCAAAAATACAAGATAAAGAAAGACTATTAAAAGCAGCTAGAGAAAAACAAGTCGCATACAGAGGAGCTCCCATAAGTTTGTCAGAGGACTTCTTGAATGAAACTCTACAGGCCAGAAGGGAATCGCATAATATATTCAAAATGCTGAAAAAAGGAATTTCAGCCTACTATATCCGGTAAGATTATCATTCAGAACTGAAGGAATAATAAAAACCTTTTCTGACAAGCAAAAGTTAAAGGAGTTTATCACCACAAAACTAACTCTGCAAAAAATACTAAAGGATGCTCTATAAAGCATAAAGAAACGCCACAGAAAAATAGTAAGACAGCAAATACATCATAGTGGGTGTCGTCTGCCAGCCTTGGTCAAATTAAAACTTTCAGCATAGTTTCTTGCTTCCAGTCCTTGTTCATTAGTACAATTCATCATCAACCCAGTAGAAGTGTCCCTTTCTTACCTGCCAGCTTCTGTGTACTTTCATGAACTAGTCCTAACCCAAGACAGCACAGTGACTTTCTTCCCCACCAATGGACAACAACTACATCTTCTCCAGATGACAAGAATCCCAACCTGAGGGAGAGTTTCCATCTTTTCAACATGTTCCTTCCTTTGATACTCAGCTCTCATTCCTAGGGTGCATTTTAGAGTATTCAGCCTGTTTATAGTTAGTGTTCCAATGTAATTCACAATTATATGTAAACTTTCCATGTTTTCATTTAAAAAAATCTTGTAAAAAATTTAAAAATTTAAAAAAACAAATCTGGGTCTCTAAAGGGTGCAAGTGCTGAGAACAGGGTTGGGGGAAACAACCAGTGTGAACAACTAAATAAAAATAAAATAAAATGCTTCTTCTCTTCTCAAAAAAAAATATAAAAGAAAATCCCCCCAAAAAAAAACCCAAGGAAGGAAGGGGAAAGATAAGTAAACTCCCTCTACCACATGATCTCACCTCCACCCACTTCTCTACTGAAACTCCAGTCAAACTGTCAAATAGTATTTTATTTGCTTGTGTTTCATTTCATTTGTGTTATTTCTCCATATTCTAAATATGGAGAATCATTCGACATTGGCCCTTCTCTTTCGACTCAGTGTACTCACTAAAACACTCTCAAGTTCCATCTGTTGCTGGGAATGGCAGGGTTTCATCTTTTTCATGACTGAGTGGGATTTCTTGAATATAGACACCAAATCTTCCAGAACTGTTCATCTATTGATGGGCGTGTGTTTCTGATACTCTGACAAATAAATACTGAAAATTATCACAGTCTGAATCATCTCATATCAGTCCTTGCTCAAACATCTTCAGTGCTGCATCTCCACAGCAATATGTTCAAGGATCTTAAAAGTGCTCTCTTCCTAGCTTTCTACTCCAAGTCCTCACCAGTTCTCTTGGTGTTCCATCAGTTTGGTGCTGTCTGCTCTCTCCCAAAACCTCTTTTCATTCCCTCATCTCACCCTTATTCACATGGTACCCTTTGCTAGGAGGCATTCACTCCTCCCTCTCTGCTCCTAGAAAGCACATTGTCTATTCCAGGGAGCTTCAGGGAGATCTCTGTTCTCTGAAATACTCAGCACAAGTCCATTTGCAAGAGAACCATCTGGATATAGGGGCATGACAAGTTATACATGAAGGAATGGCTATTTCTTGGGTCTTTACATGCCAGGCAGCTCCACACTGAGTACTTTTTGTATACCTTCTCATCTAAGCATTAAAAATCATAATTAGCGTTATCAGTTTGTGACTGTGGAAATGCAGGTTCTGGGAAGTAAGCTCTGGAGTGTAGAATCAGCTTCTTGGTAAGTTTCTCCCTAGATGGCCGTGCCATAGAGGATCCACGAGTCATGGTTCTGGTTCTTAAAGGGGCAACATCTCACCTGGGGTACAAGGTATTTTCCTAAATAGGAAGGTGGCTACTTTATACAACTCAGACAACACTACTGGGTGTCTACTACATGCAAATTCTTGGGCTGTTTCTGCAGGATGAAAAGAAATAAGATTTAGCCCCTGATTTCAGGCAGCACATTATGAGAAAGAAAGAGCAGGAATTCAAAGTAACTCAGATTGGAGAGAACAAACAGGAGTAAAGAAAGGCAAGAAAATGACCACTGAAGTCCATTCAGGTTCAGATAAACAGTGAAGACAATTCAAGTTATAGGAGCTCAGATGGGAATGGGGGGTGCTACATGATCTGAGTAGTTAGGGAGAGCTTCCTGAGGGCGGAGGGCCTGCCCTGAGGCTCCAAGACTGGGCAGGATTGCAGTAATTATGTATATTGCTTTATTCCTTCTCCTTTGTGGGAATAAAAACTTCTAAAGAAAAAAATCAGTACACTTGAAAAACTTCTGTAAAACACACACACATTTAGTAATTCCATATACCAAAAACTATGCCCAGTGATTTTGCCAAATCAAAGTTCTTGTCTCAAATAAAAGCTAGATTGTCTTCAGGGATTAGTAACAGGTATGGAAATCATTTGGCATCTAGTTGATGCCCAGTGGATGGCAGATCTTTATCAAGACCCTGCATGGATGGAAGAGAGGAACTTTTTAACTATTGATGAGAAAACAGAGACAGGGGGAGATTATATAGCATCTGGGGGTCTCTTGGCTTTTCACAAACAGAAGAAGACCATACAACTGAAGCCCCACATGCTCCTTTCTCCAGAACTGGTTCTTTGGCCTTATAGTCAGTCTCTGTTAAAACCAAGAGGGTGCCAATTGAGGTCAGTGATCTGGCAATAGGAAATACGCCATGTCGGCCCTTTCCTGGAGAAGTTTCTTAGCTCTGGACTCTGGCCACCTCAATGTGGACCTAGCTGTGACTCTGTAGGTGTCATTCATCCAGACACACAAGCCTTGAGGCTAATATCTTGGGTCAGTGTTCTTGGCTGCAGAGATGGTTGGCGGAGGTCCTAATGCGGGTAACGGGGAGGGTCTGGAGGACAGTGGCACTTCTTGTCCCTTCCCTGGACTCCTGTCTGACTCTTGGAAGCAGACCAGCATGGGGTGATCTCCATACTAAGGTCCCACTAGGCGAAGGGCTGTAGCTGCCCAAGGGAGACATTCTTCTTAACTCAGAAGTTCATTTTCCCCTGGGCAATAGGGGGCAGAGGGCAATAACAATAAAGGTGACAATAAAGGTGCAGGAGTAATAGAGGCTTCTAAGCCCTTCTTTAGAATCTATTGTCCAAAAGAAGCTAGGAAATAATAAGGGAGACTTGAGGGGTAGGTAGAGGTCCTGAGCAGTAGATAACATTGGCACAAGAAAAACCTCATCGCAAAGATTGCCAGGCATGGCAGTAGTTCCACAGTAACCCCCACAGTACTTTCTAGTTGATGCATTAACAAGGGCCCTCTCATTAGCTGGGAGGCACATTGCTGCCTGTTCTCTGCTTCCCTGTCAAACGGAGAGCTGCGTGGAATGACAATCCAGGCTTCCAGGGCCATGCATGTAGCTGTGCCCCTGAGCCTCCTAGAGAGTTGCTCCGGCTGCTCCCCCAGCTACCTGGGGACAGAAACCCTCTCTCCAGCTCAGAGTAAAGCTGCCCTGGCTTTTTTTTGCACTGGGAGGACTCAGCTTCAGATGCCTCCCAGCCTCCAGAAAGAGTTTAGGGGCCCAGAGTGGACACTGAGTCTTCTGCAGTATCCTAGGGCTCTTTGGAGTGAATCCTTGCTTGGTCTCCCAGAACCAAAATTCAGGGTTGACTTCCAGCTGCCTCCTGCTCTCAGTGCTCCTAGTCCCCCTATAGACCAGGAGGTCAGAGGCGGGCAGGAAAGCCCAGGGACAAGGAGGAGCAGGGAGTGGAGGTGGGTGAGGAGGCCCTTCGCCCTGACTGAGCAGGACCATCTTTCCATTCACTCAATTCCAGTACGTTTGACTCAGAGCCACAAGTGGCTTGTTCCTCTCCTAAGAAGAATTTGAATTTTAAAAGAGGACCCAGGAGAGGAAACACTTAACCCAAAGGAATGAATATTTAATGCTGGCATTTCAGAATCTGTGGAGGAGAGGTCTTAGAGGGGCCCTTCTCAGTGTTCCCTGAGCACCCGCAGCAGCCCACCTCTTCTGCTCAGGCACAGCCAGCCTGGCGGGAGACTTCTGAGAGGCAGCCTGGAGAGAATGAGGCTCTGGACTAACTCTGCGTGTCCCTGAGCCGGTCGTGGGCATACTCTTTGGGTCCCAGCCACTCCAGTGTTAGGGCTCTGAAAGGGGTAATAACTACATTTAAAAAAAAATGTGCCCAAAAAGTCTTTCAGGTTGGACTGTACTCTCTGCTCCCCACAGTTTCTCCACTTCCTCTGTCTCTATCCATCCTGCTTCACTCATCTACTTTCCCCCTAGTCTGGGTATATTTCCATCTGAGTCTCCTGTTCTATGTCCCCCTGTTTTCATTAGGTTGTCATGGGGACCTGGGGCAGGACACCAGTTTCTCTGAAAACTGCGCATTGTCTGGCTGTGAGAGATGGATGTCAAGACAGCCTCACTCTGTCGTCCATAGGCCCAAACCAGGTGGGGAACCTGACAGAGGGCCTCTCATCTCATTCACCCCTGGCAAAGAGGACCCTAGGATCTTCGTGCAAAGGTGGATCTGGGGTCTGACTGAGCCCCCAGTTGATACCCTTCCTTCTTCACACATAGCTGTAGCCTCAGCACCTTTCTATGACAGTGACTCAAGATACTGGGGAGTTATTTCATACTGGGGTGACACTGCTGTGCAGGGAGTACCTACAGATGTGTGACAAGGCTGGATGTAAGCTCCCCATGGGATGGAGAAGGGGAAGGTGGAGCCTTGATTTGCTGTCATCCTCAGAGGGGAATTCTAAGACCAGGACAGGTGCTCTGGTTTCTGGGTGTGAGTGTACTCTTGGGCCCCTTCCAGATGGGGGGCTTGGAAGAGAAAATTAGCATTGTTTGTGTCAGTTACTATTTACTGAGGTGATAGGACCCCTTGACAAATGTCCAACTCGCTCGGATGTTGCAGCAATGGCTGTGGTCACATTGGGATTCTTCTGCTCATAGGTAAGACTGTCCCTGTGGGTGTAAGTCCACGACCCCAGCTCCTCTGCCTCCAGGAAGCAGCAAATGCAAGATCAGTGGGTGTGCTCCTTTGAGGTCCGTGACTTCTCACTCTGGCTTCTAGCCCCATTGCGTTCCAATACCATATCCTGGCTCTGGCCCTCAATCCCACTTCCCCTGCCTCATATCCTGATGCCCATGACTCCCTTACCTCCACGACTGGTCTGATCAGATAGCGCTCATGCCAGCTGGTCGGACAGAGCTGTCACAGACATTGCAGTCAGACCCAAATGGGACTGAATCCTGGTTCTCTCATTTATAGTGTGAAATTGAAAAAGTTACTTCATCTCTTTAAGATACTGTTTCCTTATCTGCAAAACTAGATAGTGATGCCTCCCTCACAGGGTGTTAGGCAGTGAAGTCCAGCTGAAAACACGTTTTAAAGTGTCGTGCTGCAGCTGCTCCACCCACCTCGTCGCTGTGTCTCGGACTATTCCACGTTAGTCTATAAAGAGTCTCATCAATGTTTTAATGTTTGCCTTGTATTTCTTTGTAAGGATAGACCATAATTTATTTAACAGTTCTCTTCTGATGGACATTTAGGTTGTTGACAATATTTCACTATTATAAATAATGCTGGGAAAAAAGCTTTGTATATTCATCATTTTGCACATATGCGTCCATGATTATGAATAGGCTGTTTTTTTCTCGGGAATTTCCTCGTCTTACTCGCCTGATGAGGGCATCCTGCTCCTTTCTTAACCTGCAGGTGCATTGCTGCCTCCCTGGACAGTCCTCCCTGGCTGTCATTCCCCTGCCCTCCTCTGGTACCTGACTGTCCTCGCTTCATAGTCTCCATGATGGACTCCCATTCTCACATTTTAATCATTTATTTGTATGTCTGTTCCCCCTACAGTGTGAGCTGCTTGCCAACAAGGACTGTATCTCTCCAACAGTAGAGGCTGCCCATGTGTCCTGAATCCCTGGCCTAGCGCTTTTCACACAGTAGGAGCTTAATAACTTTTTGTTGGGTAAGTGAATGCAGGAGCCACAGTCTCTGCCCTCAGGGAACTTATGGTTCAATGGAGGAGATAAAGGCATGCACAAAGATAATTACAATTCCAATGCAAGGCAGAAAGCATTAAATGCCACCAGAGGTGCAGATTAGTAATTCTGTTTGGCAGTTCTCAGCCATGACTACAAATGAGAGCCACCTGGGAGCCTTCTAAAAGTACTGTGCCTGGGCCCCATCCTCAGAGAATTTGGTTTATTTGGTCTCGGGTGGAGCTCAGCAGCTGGTAATTTAGCAAGTTCTCTAAGGGATTCTGCTAGTCATCAGGATAGGGAACCACTGGATGCTGCTTTAGTCGGTCATCTCCTGGGAAGCAAGTTAAGATGCAAGCTCTGATGCAGAAGGTCTGGGTGGGACCTGAAGCTCTAGTTTTCTAACAAGTGCCCAGATGATGGCCATGGTTCTGGTCATACGACCACACTTGAGTAACGGTGCTCTCGAGCAGTTGCTGTCTGGCTGAGCAGTAGCACCCCATTCCCAGGCTGATCTCAGAATCAATTAGGTCAGGGACTCAGTCACCTTAGAATGCCATAGACTTCATAGATTAAAGAACACTTATGTCTCACAGTTCTGGAGGCTGGGAGTTCAAGAGCAGGGCGTCAGCATGGTCGGGTTCTTGGTGAGGACGCTCTTCCTGGTTATGTCCTCACATGGCCTTCCTTGATGTGGACATGGAGAGAGGAGAGCAGGGAGTGTGAGCTCCCTGACATCTCTTCTAACAAGGGAATTGGTCCTGCAGTGAGGCCCCTACCCACCTTACCAAAGACCCATCTCCATCACCATCACATTGGAAGTTTAGCCTTCAAGACATGAATATTGGGGGGCATACAAACATTTGATCCACAGCAGTCAGAATCTCTGGGGCTGGGAATGTAGGCATCAGTATTTTTTAATGCTTGTATATTATTCCAGTATGAACGAAGAGTCCTTTCTAGCTGTCTGGATGGGCACATTTTCTGGAAGACATGGTACTTGTGGGGAAAGGACCTTTCAGGGGAGGGAATCTGCTTAAATGACCTTTCAATTTCTCTTCTAGTTCTAACAGCCTGTGACAACTACGGTTATATTGGTGGACAGGAAACCTAGGATCTAGTTCCAGTTACGACAGGAACCATCTATAGGTCCATAGGCAATGCATCCATGCATGCATTAATTAATTAATTTATTCATTCATCCACTCATATAAATATTTGTTTAATGCCAAATACTGTGCTAGGTTCAGGGAAATAGCAATAAATAAGGTAGATGTGACCCCTACTCTGGTGGAGCTTAGTAGATTCAGACAATTAGACAAGTAATTATTAGAGTATGGTTAATGCCAGGATAGGAAAAGTTTAGGACAACCCTAATAGATCACATAGATGGCGATAATGAGGCTTTCTCTTTCTACTTCACAAGGTATAATGAGTACCACATGGGCCAATAGGTTTTATGAAGCTGTGCAAAATTGTCTAACATCTTAAGGAATGTGACACATGGAAGCTCAGAGGGTGTGCGTAATGGGACAGAACTGATTCACTTGAAAGCAGTTGTACCAACAAGGCCTCGACCACCAGCTCATGTTCTTCTGGATTGCTTAGTGCTTTCTTTTTTTTCAGGAGACCTGACTTTAACCCCAATGCTCTCCATGGCCACCAACACCCACACAGGCACTTAGTGGAGTGTGGTTTTCAATGGGGTTGGTTTTATATAGAATCTCCATTTATCACCGTCCTCGAGATGACACAGCTCTTCTGGAAGGGGTGTCCACAGTGACCCTGGAGGAGCAGCAGACAGAGAGGTGTGGGTCATCCAGCTGCCAGTTTCTCAGGACCCTCCACCCACCTTCAGCACTGTCTTGGAAGCATCTGGAGCTGCAGAACCCAAGACTTAGAGCTGAAATCTCAGGTGGCACCTGACCTAAGCTGCCTGTATAAGACAGTATGTAGGTGACAACATTAATGTGTGGCTCAAAGGATAAGCTCTCTCATTTCTCTTCATCTTTCAAAGCCTCTCACATCCTTCACAGCTAGAATACCCCTCCGGAGCCCAGGGACTGCTGTGGGAAATTAGGTGAGGAAAGTGCTGCCCTCTGCAAGGAGCTGTTGACTGCTTGTTCTTTGTTATTTCCAATCTGGCCCAACTTAACTGGAATGTGGCATCAGTCTACCCACTGTGTGCATTTCTGTGTCTTCTCTACAGATTCCTTCTGAATGGACCCCATCCCCTCAGCTCTGACCCCTACAAGTAGCTCTCTGTCCAGTGTGCCTGCTCCCAGGATCAACCCTCTCATTAACTATATATGCTGACAGGATGTTTCTCAGACACGTCTATGTTTTCACCCTAAGCCCCACATACCTGACAAAATCTTCCCCTATTTCAGATTGCTCGTGCCCTCGTTTTGCCCATTTATCCTCTCCACCTTTAACCGCACGTGCACACACATATACACGTTCAGGCATGTGTTCACAACTATCACCACACATGCCAAACCAACACCTAGAAATGAAAGATATTAGTGCCTCACCCAGAATGTTTTGCATTCCCAACACCATGTCTATAACCTGTACGTTCTTCAAGGCTGACTCCCCTCTCCCCACACAGACAGCAGCTGTGCCTGTGTACCCACATACAGCGTGGCATCACCTGCTCCCTCTCCGCATGTCATGGGCTAATTATGTCTTCCTTGCAGAGTGAGTGGAGCAGCCATGTCCCAAGTGCTAATCATGTCTGGGTCTGCTTCCATTTAGCACAGAGTTGGGCATGTGTATTCAACAAATTGATTGATTGCTAAATCCCAATTAGCAGAGCAATGAAATCAGTCAGAAAGGTTAGTGCTGTAAGTGGTGTACAGTGGTGTATATCTAGAAACTGAGATGAGATAAGGGAGCAACTATGGAAGTCAAGCAATAGCAGGCCTCCTAGCAATAGAAAGTTATTAAAGGAAGAAGAGAAATTAATCCATTTAGCAAGCATTTAATAAGCATGTACAGTATAGTCAGCGTAAATTATAGCTATCCTATATCCCGGAGGTACTCAAGGCTTGGCTAGAGAGAGAAACCCACATGCACCAGAGAAAACACATTGAAACTCTAATAAGATGAATTAAGGCTGCAGCAGCATCAAGAAACCAATGCACAACAAACGACCCTCACTTGCCCAGCCTTGGTTGTTGATTGGGTCAAAGAGGTCCAAATTGGATAAGGCAGCCATCTTCAAGAACTAGGAAGTCAGAAATAGGATGAGGACACAGAGATAGAATTACATTATAAGAGAGAGCATGATGTCATAGAAGGAACATGAAAATCAGTAAAATTATTTTTCTACTCATTTCAATTCAGCAAGCGTCATATTCTGCCTGTATTCCATGGAAAACAATACCTATCTTCCTAGTAGTAAGGAAAGGTGAGAAAATGAGACAATGCACTTACCGCAGTCCTTGCCACACAATAGAGCTCTTGGATTTGAGCTGCCATTTCCAAAGGAAAAGCCCTTCTCACTCCTGGGCCAGAAGGCACCCGGCCAGATCTTCAGCACCATGGCCAGCACACGGAGGCTCGGTCAGCTGTTAAGTTTGTGCTTTTAGCTTCTGGTTCAGAAAAATAATAATAGCTAATAATTGCTAACACTTTAATGCCAGCAACTTTGCATATACTAATTCTCATAACAAATCTAGAACAAAAGTATTATTTCTCCTCCCCTTTTTAACACACGAAGAAACAAAGGCACACCTGTTAATGAATTGTCCAAAGTCATACAGGTAGTACTTAGTGGAGGCAAGAGTTGGCCCCAGATTTATTGGCTCCACAGCTCCATTTCTTTGCCACTAGGCTGTGCTGTGTTTGGCCCTCAGGATGCCGGGGTTCTGAGGTGTGACAGGTGGGACAGCAGGACTGGCAGCCTTCATGGCTCACTCTGCAGGGTCCTCCTTATTCCTGGAGATGGATCCTCAGCCAGGCAGTCTTCTTTTATGGTCATCATCATCCCAGAATCTGTGATTATTTCTTTTCTTCCTTGCCCCACTGGGTTTCTCCATATAGTTTCTTCCTTCCCGCCCGCCCAGTCTTCCTCCTCTCATGCGTAGTTGGGGGTGAGAAAATAAAGTCAAGATAGATGAATAGGGGAGAGAGAGGGTTTCATGTGGAGAGAAGTAAAGAGAGGAACGGAAGTTGGGTAACTAGGAGGAGGTGTCAAATAAGGTACAAGTGTGGTAAAGCAGCAAGCTGATAAAATTCCTCTTCCACATCGAGCTGAAATGCTGCCCTATCTGCTCATTCCATCCCTCAGGTCTCCAAGTCCAGAAAGTTCAGGGGGGTGGGGACAATGTCAACCTACTATAGACTTATGAAATCCTGCATGTTTAAATGAGCTTCCAGTCCTTTTGATGGTCAGACACCCTCTTCTCTACTCAGTCACACATTCTGTTTTCTACGCTCAGCTAACTTGGGATAGCAGAAGCCCTGTCCTTAGAGGAGGGAAATGTGAGACATTAATGCATCTCTGTCTAAAATTTGTCCTCCTGATCATGAGACGAGGAGTTAGCATGGTATCTTCCAAGTCTTCACTTAGTTTAAATTTGCTGCAACTAATTCTGCTGCTATCAAGGATCATTTATTAAGCATTTATATATGCTTGACATTGTGCCAAATGCTTTTTACACATAATATCTTGTGTAATCCACACAAAGACCCTAAGAGGTAGGCATTTTTAATCCCCAACTTTGTGGATAAGAAGCTGGGGCTAGGAAAGGTTAAATAACTTATGCAAGGCCATGCAACTTGTAAGTGCTAGAACGGAAGCCCATTTATTCAGTCTCTAAGGCTTGTGTTCTATCTATAATGAGGTACAATCATGTTATAATATGGTCTGCAGAAGGGAGGATACCTTTTGCTATAAAACTGGGAAGATGAAATGTGAAGTGACTGAGATCAGAAAGGTCTTGCCTAAAAAGAATGACTTTCTGCCTCAAAGGAGGCAGAAATATCCTTGGGTCTGGTTTTCTGTCCAGCCTTTTGGGACCCTGGACCCTTGCTGTTTGTTGTCTTCATTCCCTCATCACTCTCCAGTCATAACCAGTAAAACAAATTCAAAAGATTTAAAGAATAGATCTGTCTACACTGAATTCAGTGAGGGTTCAAATTTCTCAGGCTAACCTTTCAGCTTTGCTCAGCCTTCAGGTTCTCTCTCATAACCAGTCTTTAGGGACCCTTCCTAAACCCTCAGAACTTGGGGGATTTGTATCATATATGGTCATAAATACATGATAAGAAAAACATCAAGAATAAGTTATAAGTGAATATATGCATCTGTGAGAGATATTTTGCTTGAAGTGGTACTCGCAATCTGTGATAAGGTGAAAATGTACATTGTAATTCTTAGAAAAATCCCTAAAAACAAGGTAAAGAATATAAATATAAAATCCAATATAAAAATAAAATAAAATACAAAAATTTTATTGATTAGCATAATAGAAGGCAAAAAGATTGACAAAGGAATAAAGATTGAGAAAACAAATAAGGAAATAGTAGACTTAAACTCAACTTAAGTAATTACATAAAATATAAAGTTTTATCTCCAGGATAAATGCACAGAATTTTAGAACAGATAAAAGAAAGAGGCCTAACTATCTGATAACTACAAAAGCCTCTATACTTTAAATATAAAGAAACGGCTATGTTGAAAGCAAAAACGGGTAAGAATAAACAATGGAAATGTTAAGTTTTAAAAGATTGCTGAGTGGCTCTTTTACTGTCAGAAAAGTAAATTACAGAAAGGATTCTTAGAGATGAAAAAATATTTTACTAATGATTACAACAAAAAGCTTAATTCAGCAGTCAAACATTATGTCTGCACTTAGCAGAACTCACGTATATATATAATATGTATACATATATCTACAAACACTGAAATAAAAGAAGAAATATTCAAACAATAATTGTATTTGGAGATTTTAACATCACCATCTGAGTTATTGATAGAACATATAAGCAAATAAACCAGCAATAATAAAGGAGATTTGAAAAAACACTATCAACATGATCTAATTGACATTTATAAAGCATACCACCAAATTGCCGAATACACCTTCTTTTCACGTGCATAGAGAACACTGACCAAGAAAGATCTTATAGGGATCATAAAATAACTATTAATACATTTCAGAGCAGTGTAATTATGCATACAATTGAAAAAGAATTACAATTGAAATCACCAAAAATAAGATATTTATAAATATTTGGAAATTAAACAGCTTATTCTAAACAGTTCATGGGTGAAACGAGAAATCCTAAGAGAAATGATAAAATATTTAAATGGAATTATAACAAAGAATACAGCATTTTAAACTGTGTAAATATAGCTAAAGAGAAGCCCAGAGGGAAATTCATACCTTTAAATACTTACATTGAAAAAGAAGAAAAAATTGGGTCAAGAATAAGTTTTTCAACTTAAGAAAAAAATAAAACAGAAAGTGAACAAATATGAGAACAAAAAGGAACAAAATGCAAAATAAACAATAGGTAATAAAGCCTAACATGACCAATAAAATGAATCAGCCCTCAAATAAAAAAATCGAGGAGAAAATACTAAGTTATCAACATCAGGAATGAAAAAGCAGACATCACCATAGATTTTACTTATGCTAAAAGAATAAGAGAATTTTATTAGCAACTTTATGTCAATAAATTCACTAATCTAGATAAAAAGATAAATTTCTTGGAGAAGAAAACTTTAACATCTGATACAAGATGGAATACTATATCTAATGGCCCTGTATCTGTCAATTAGGTGTAGTTTGTTTTCAAAATCTTTCCCAAGGGGTAAAAGAATTTCAGGCCCAATCCAATTAATCAATTCAATCAAACACTTACAAAATAAATCAGTCTTATGCAAAATCTGTCAGAAAATTAAAGAACAGTATATCACAATTCATTTTATGAGATCAGCATTATTCTGTATTTCCAAATCCAGATAAAACTATTTGAAGAAAAAGAAAACTACAGGCTAGCATGATTCACGAACATATACACAAAAGTCTTCAACAAAATTTTAGCAAGTTTAATCTGGTAATATAGATTAATTGGTATGCCATTATCAAGTGGTGTTGAGACTCAAGAATGCAAAAATTGCTCAACATTCAAGGGTCTGTCAATGTAATTTATTACATTTCAGGATTAAAAAAATTGATTATCTCAGTAAATGCAGAAAAAGCTTGACAATTTTCAATACCCATCAGGTTAAAATTTTTTAACTAACCTGGAATAGAAGGGGACTTTCCCATCTGATCAAGAGTGTCTCAAAATCCTATAGCTAATATCATGCTTATTGGTGAAAGACTGAAAAAAATTATGTATACATATACTAATGAGAACAAGTATATATCATAGCTAGTGCAATAAGGCAAGAAAATGTATTCAAAGATACAATGATTAAAAAGGAAGAAATAAATCTGTTTATTAGCAGAGGGAACATGATTTTCTATGTAGAAAATCCTAAAAATGTACAAGAAAAACCCCTCACAACACCAAAACCCTACTACAACTAAGTAATTCTAGCATGAGTTGCAGAATACAAGGTCAATATATTTTTTAGATCTCTTTTTTTCACCTATGTCTAGGAAAAAATGATTTGAAATTGAACTTTAAATAAATACCATTTATGATAGCATCAAATGATGAAATATTTAGATATAACAACAGCATGTATCTAGGGCTACAGTGGGAGGGGAGGAGTATATGGCGGGGATCTTATCCTCCTCTCTGCATCTACCAGATCTGCTTCACATATGGAAACAGATAAAATGGACTTCAAGTAAAAACTTCATGCAAACCCATTCTGGTGTAAGGAAAAAGGTTCGTTGCGGTGCCCCTGGGAAGTGGCTGGTGTAGATTTCTCGGCTGTGGGAATCCAGCAGGTGCTGAAGGAACTGGAGAACTGAGAGCACAGCACTGTCAGGCAGGTGTCACTGCAGGAGCTCTTCCAAGAGCAGGATGTTGACCCAAAGAGTCCTCAAGTCCCCCTCCTCACTGTCATGCAGCTTGAGGACTTCCATTTCCCATCAAGAATGCTGCACTCTGATCCCCCTAATAAAAATTGAATTTGTACCCACTGGGACCTTCCACAGTGGTGGTCCTGGGAGCAAGGAACTGAGGTTTGGGGGAGAACCTGGGATCAGGTTGTAGAATTGAGGATCTCACTTTTCTCCAGAAGGGAGCCAAAATCAAGATGCCAAGGCCTGGATCGGGCACTTGATCGGGAGGGGTCTCCCTGATCTGGGAGACAAGGGCCTCCCTCACACCTTTGTTGGAGACCCTCTTGCCCAAATGGAGCCCTGGTCCTCCCTGCCTGCTAGGGGGACTGTTGGAAGCACCTGCAGCCTGGCTCCCTGTCACTTGTCAACTCTGGAGCAATCAGTCTGCTACTTAACACTTAACAGGCAAAGCACTCCAGCGACTGCCTCCGATTTGTCTTTGTTAGTGCTAACAGAGATGGGTGTGGAGGCCTCATTGTGCTGGCCTCCTGCTGGTGCTGCACCTGGGCCCTGTCGCAATCATGGACCCTCCGCAATCACTGGCAAGGCGGCACAGTCTCACCTGGCATGAAACTCAGCCATGAGGGGCATGGACAGCATGGCTGTGGATTCCTGGGAAGGGGCCCCCAGGTGGAATACAACCTGCTCTCCCCTGTGGATATGTGGGCATAAGTGAGTTCATTTAAAAAACACTGACTGTGATAAAGACTGGAGACACAGTGGATGACAGACCGTGACCCTATCCTCAGGAAAATCATCACCAAGCAGATGCTTCCACAGAGAAACTACAGGGATGTGGTCAGTACCAGGGGAGAGGTAGGTACTCAGCCTTATTGCAGAGGAAGTCTCATCTCACTCTGCCAGGTTGCCAGGTGAGGTCAGAAAAGGCCTCTAGATTGGTATGTGTAGGAGTAATGCATTTCGTCAATGGGCATGAGGGGACTGCAAAAGGGGCATTGATTTAAGAGGCAACCTGTGCAAAGGCCAAGGGATGAGAAAGCAGACTGACGTGGAGGACCCGCAGGAGGGCTGGCCTGACTGAAATAGCATTGAACTATCATGTATCTATTATTATGATATTTAGCTGTCACCCATCCATCACCATCTTCTTCACTCATTTATACTTCATAGATCTAGCTACACTTTCTATGCCATCTGTCGAATTATGTTATTTTCCATCCATCCATCCATCCATCCATCCATCCATCCATCCATCCATCCATCTACCCATGTCTAGAAGGCTTACTGCCATGTTCCAAAGCTGATCTCTCACCAAGGAACTCTTTCAGTTCACATAGTGCCTGACTCTTCATTATTATGGATGCCTTAAGTACTAATATCTCTCAGCATTTTTAACAAGACACAGCCAGGGAAAGGCAATAGTAATCACCAGTGCTGCAGTCTGTGTCATTTTTCTTAGATCACACATGCCATTCACAGTCAGGTCCTGCGTCTGGGGCATTGAAAGGGCCAGGAAAGGCACTGGGTCACCTTCAGAGCACCAGGCCCACCTCTGAGGGATTACTGTTGTTATGTCCATGTCCCTAGGACCAGTCATCCTGTGAATGCAAGCTCCATGAGGTCCGAGGGGAGTCTCAGTCCATCTCTCACAGTGAGGCTACATTTTATAGGCTCACTAAATACTTTTAATGGCTGGGTACAAGGGGACCTCTTGGACAAGCTACTTTGCATCCTGTGCCAATCCTGTCACCACTTTGGCACACTGGTGTTGACCTTAGACTCCATGCACACCTTGGAACTCACATACATGATGTGGATTCATAGAGGTCTGGATTTGAATAACACATTGGTCACTTACCAGTTGTGGATTGGAGCAGGATACATAACTTCTCTAAGGCTCACTTCCTCCAACTGTAAAGTGGGAACAATAATGCATATTTGTGGAATTAAATTATACTGTGGTACTTGTGTGGGCAAATCACTGTACTCACAGTAGTGAGCGCTAATATACTTTAAATGCGGATATAAGGCAAGACCAATAGGAGGACATTTTGCTTCTCCCAAAGAGAAAAATATTTCAGAAAGTGTCAGACCCTTATAGGTTTACAATCTAACTCTTCAGAAGTGTCCCCTTAGAGTATTGGGGTCTTCCACATTCTTTAACAAATTTTTTTAAAGGAAAGGTAGGCAGGCAGGAATGAAGGTAAGTAGGCAGGAAGAGAGAGGAGGAAGAAACATTTACTTATTTTATCTGATTATTTGCATTGGTTGTTCCCCCTAGTCTCAGGTCTTGAACCCATGACCTTGGGATGCATGTGGGACTGTCCCCAGGGTATACTAGACCACGGGGCTACCAGGGTGCTCCTCCATCATGTTCTTTAAAGAACAATTCTTTCATAACTCTTAATGCAAAATATTTCCAGCACAATGCTTGGAAACCCACCATTAATGGTGAAAAGTTTTAGGCAAAAGTCTTAAAAAAGGCTTTTAAGTCTGGTACAAATATACTTCATGAGGAATTTGTAAGCTAACACCTGGTGTATCATGTCCTGTAAGAGAAGGGGAGAAGCAGGGAAAAAAGACTGCCAACAGTCAGCTAACAAACAGAACAAGGTCCTATGAAGATGGGTTCATTCAATCACCAAAATTTGTTGTCTCGATGAGCAAAGCAGATTGTGCAGTTAGTTTAAGCACCTCCACGTTGCATTTTCACAGCCTTCTCTCCATGTACCACTTTGGGATCTAAAGAATTCCTAGAAGCAAGCTAAGATAGGCACGCCCTTCAAAGGAGCTGTTATCAGATGATTAAGCTGGTATCAGAGGAACCTTGTAGGGCATGGGTGTGGCCACTGCTCCTTGCAGGTGGAAGGACATACCTGCCCTCACTGTAGCAGCATTGGATAGGAAATGAACAGATCTGGCCCCTCCCCCGTGTGGGAGGAGCCCATGTAAATTGCAAGATCACCAGGGAGGCCATCCTTGTGCGCCAGATGCCATCAGAACCTCTCACCTGGAGGGTCCTCTTAGACATCCTGATGCCCCCAAGAACAAATGTGAAGTGTCCACTCTCCAGCCTCTCAGAAGCTGTCTTTCCAGTCCTGGTTCTTTGCTGATGCCCTGGCTCCTCCCTCTCACTGTTGCGGGAATGACATTGTCCATCCCTGTCGTTGATGGGGCCATGCCCACCCCCAACATGATAGCCATTGTCTCAACAAAGCCCAGGAACACCGACCTTCTTAAACAAATGGAATAAACTGTGTTATCTTTTTCCTCCTCATTCAATTAGTCCATTGCTCTGAAATTCAATCTGCTTATTAGAATCACACTGAAGGAGGCTTAGAAATTATGGTGTCTGGAGCTTTACCTGGCAAGGATTCTGATTAAACTCTCTGGAGAGTGGCTAGAAAGCTTCAAAAAGACTTCCCAGGTGATTTTATATGTAAACCAGGTTGAGAAAATACTGAGTTAGCCCAACACCAAATGTGACTGTCTGTTCCTCCATTTCCTCTCTAACACACACACACACACACACACACACACACACACACACACACACACACCCGCTGCTTACTACAAAGCAAGCTTCAGCCGCACATGTGGTCTGACTGGATTGTTATTCCTCTCTCTTTCTATATTCCCTCTGTCTTAACTCGTAAGTCTGAAGAGTGCTTTATTTTTCATCTGTTTTCTTATTTGACCCTCACTGGTGAGCTAGGTTATAGACACGTTTTAGTAGTGACTGGACCCATCCAGTCTTTCAGCATCATCTTTTGGAGTGCTCCTCCCAGGCTCTCTTTGGCCTTGGGAAGCAACAACGCAGGGTGAACCCAGGAGGCCTGTGCCCCTCAGATTTGCCAGAGCCCCGCCAGTGGCAGTTCAAATTGGGCAACTCATGCCACTGTCAAACTTCAAGGTATCTTTGTACCAAGCTCATCAAAAAGCAAACACTCAGGCACTTGAATAAGATAAGCAATTTGTGGCTTTGTAAAAAGTCAATGCAATTCAATTTAGACCTCTTAAGGAGTGCCGCTGCCTCTCACATTTATTGTTTCCTTGTATAACCTGCTCCAGCGAAGGGATTTGTCTTCTGTTTGCGAAGTAGGATGCAGTCCTGGAATGAGTGACCTTCAAGAGGAGCACAAAACTTACAAATGAAGCTGTCGCCGAGAAACCTCATTCTTGCCTCAGCTCACAGATTTCTTTCTTTATATAGATTTGATTTTCTAAAAGGAAGATTATAAAACTAGCTATTTTTTCCTCCTAAACACAAAAGCTTTAATTTCTTGTCTTTTTTTCCCCTTTTTAACTAAGAATGATGTTTTAAAAAACGCAATACCCACTCTAATCTTGACCGCTTCTGAAAGCCTCCGTTTTTTTATAACCCACGGGGCCATCTTTGGTGCCAGGGGGAGGCCCCTGGATGCACCTTTGTCCTCTTAGCTCTATCTGGCCGGAGGTGAATTTTTTTTTTCTGGTTTTTGTTTATATTCTCTTTGTCACAGAACAAATTGCTCTTGGCTTCTGTTTGTTTGCTCCTTTGTTGGTTTATTTGAAAAAGAGGAGTAGCTTATTTCCACCTTGCCAGACAAATTCAAGGCAAGTGAGAATATTAATTTAAAAAAATGCAATTAACAAGTGAGCATATTGTCTGTGTCAGGCACTGTATTGGTTTTCATATATATTTTATCATATAAAATCCTTGCACTAACCCTGTGAGATGGGTGTTAACCAGCCTGACATTGCCAATGAGGCTCAGAGAGATTATATAAGTTTCCCGAGGTTGCACAGCTGGTGAGTGCCAAAGCTGGAGGTCAAACCCAGGCCTGGCTGAACCCTAAGCAGGACCTCATGACTTCCAGGCATCAGTGTTCTAAGACATTGCTTCCTGCTTCTATTCTAAATGCTTCCATGATGAGAGCTTCTCAGAAATCCTCTTCCTGCCCTGATCCCTGGACATTCAAACCCACCCCACCTTGAAGGACACAAGGGAGCAAGAGATGACCATGTTGAAGCTCTCTGTTTGTTTTCATTGTCATTTTTATCTTAATTGTAGGTCCCTGCAGGATTCTTAGTATTGTGACCCAGCTCTCAATGATATGCTTTCGTCGCTTTAGAATTTCCTTTCCTCTTTTAGATCAGCTTTGTGGAAACCTGTCAACTGTTCCTCTCTAGACCCCTGATCCCCTCGTCTCACTCTAGTCTTGGGATTTATAGTCACACCCAAATGCATGGGTGCTGGGTAATGTTGTGGCCATACATTTCTTCCTTTTTCCTTTTGCACCAAACATTGTGAAATTGGCTTCAAAACAAAGAGACAAACATTTCTTCCTGCCAGAGTGAAAACATCCCCCCATACTCTCTTCCCATCTTCCGAGCATACCAAGAAACTCAGAATGAGGCAGCAGCCACCACAAGGCATCCAATATACTAGATTAGAACACCAGCAAGGGCGACAGTAAAAATGCTGGATTGATGAATGGTTTTGGTGGGATCCCTCTTCTATTACCTTTCATCTGGACCAAAGTTCAGATCAGGCACTTCAGATTGACTGATTCACATGATCGAGCTTCAGCTTTGCTCTGTATCCTCACTCATGGGTGCCACTCATCCCCTGTCCGGGGCTGATGGCTCCTCCTGTCTTCGTAGGACTTGATAGCTCTTTCACTTACTTTACCCAAATACCTCATCAGGTTGTTGTTTTGTTTTGATGCATTTGTTTCTACTTAGGGAAGATAATGTTTGTTTTCCACGAAGAATCATGATCTACAGTTATATATTTATTTTTTAAAAGATATGTAAGCAAGAATACCGACCATTAAAAGATGAAAATACTATTATAGTGGCATCGAGGAGAAATAAAAAGTCTTGCAGACAGTGTAGAAATGCCTGAAGATGAGGAATACTGACCTGTGTCATTCTGAGGGGTGAAATCAAGGACAGTAGCAATAATTCGAATCAAAACACTGCACTGTCACAGAACTGAGGGTGGTGGCAGCAATAGAAAGGAAACTCGGTGAGACAGCCTCTCTGCAAGAGCCAGGCACCAGTCCAGGGTGCACACATGGCTCCATTCCAATCCTGGGCACATGTGGGGAACTTTGATGTATAAGAGATCTCTCAACTGTGGAGTCAGGACAGCTCCTGGATATGCGGACAGCTCCTTCTCGTGACATCAGGGCCTAACCTGGTGCTTACAAGGATGGGTACCCTGAATAAGAGTTGGATGGGGCCGTGGCTCAACTGATATGTGATCTGTGGCAATTGTCATTCAGGGAGTGAGGCCTGTGGAAAGACGGAAGGCAAGTTCAGGCTGACTTTCTGCAGCTCACACTTGAAGTATTCGCAAGTTCAGATGATGGACTCAAAGGAGAAATTTCAGGAAGGAGAAGCAAATAAAGGTCAAAAAAGCATCTGAAGCAGAGGCAGGATACAAGCCCAGGGACACACAAAGTCTGTGTTTATGCCATGTGGCTCTATACGACTTGTCAGTTTTTGGCATATCAAAATACTAGTCACATTAGGAAAATTGATGAAAAATGTCTTGCTTGACGGGGTTGACTTTAAGTTCACGGAAACAGAGGACCAGTGCCAGAGAGAGCACTTGCTAACAGCACAGAGCATGTTGGGGAGGAGGAGGAAGTGGTGCCACTGGGTGAGGGGACCTACTGAGCAGAAGATCTGGAGGAGGTGAGCAGACCCAGGCGGGGTGTGGAAAGATTCTGTAGACTGTGGCCACTGGGAGGCGCCTTGTCCCACTCCCGCACTCAGACAGTTAATGGCCTTCCTAGAGCATTCCTCCCTCTTTCCAGCTAAAGAATTCTAATTTAATTCCAGGCAGCAATTTGCTTGGGCAATGGAGCATGGTTGGTCTAAACCAGTCATGACAACTCTGTTCGCCACCATCCCAAATGCTCCTTTAGCTGCATGGGGGATGTGCCACCTAGCCACAGCCAGTGAAATATAAAGTGTCTCCTAGAAGACTCTGAAGAAGCTTTACTTTACCAGTAAAAAGTTCAGATGAGGCTGGTAATATTGTCCAAACTTCTGCCTGTTTCCTGCCTTGAGCGCAGCCCTGAAGCAGACATTGTGTGGCCCTGAGGTGGCAAGCCAACATGCCAATGACAGCAGAGTGGAAAAAGGATGGAATCTTTGATGATGACAATGGGCTGTTGCACCAAACCCAAAGCAGCCTACCTCAGGATTTCTCATTACGAGAGGTAATGAATATCTTTATTGCTTAAGTCACTTCTTGTCAAGTATTTTATTATTTGCAGTGGAAAGCATTCCTAACACATATACTCTTTGATTGTACACAGGAAGACACTGACATCCATCGAGCCGTCAGAATCTGACTAGGGTCACAGAGTTGATTTGAAGTCTCCCTCAACAGACCTCAGACTGTGTCTTGTATTCCACCACCCCTCACTACAACCCCCCAGGTCAAGGTCCTTCCATGCACTCCCTTCTTAGTTATATTGTTCTCCCACCATTGATTCAGTCTTTGGTACTTGACATACATTTCTCAGTAGAATTTCTTCTCATTGACTCCCCAGCCCAATTCTATTATGGAACACTTTGGAGGCAGGTTTAAACACAAGATCATCTTCTGGCTTCACTGTCCTCTGACCTTTCCTGTGTGTGTGCCGCTGATCTCCCCACTGTGCCAACCCACATGATGACCATCAGCTTTGGGGACCTCAAACCTTTGCTTGATTTTTCCCTGTGCCTTCCATATTCACTGCTGCCCATCCTATGAGTCTAACCTTCATGAGGCCAATTGTCATGGCCTGTGGTACAAATTTTGAGGATTGTACATTAAGACATTTTCATCCTAGCACTTTACCTGATATTGCCTTCTAAAAGTCTTACTAACACTTGGGAAGAAGGACCTATCTTCCGTACTTTTGGACCATTTCACAATTTCTAAGTCATGACATGTAGTAAATGCTCAAAAATACTTAGAAATTATATAATTTGATAGTATATTTAAAAAGCAACATGTTAACCAAAAGCAATTTGCAAAATTTTGAAAAGATTAAAATAACACCCTAAGCTATAATATCACTATATTGACATTTTGATCTATTACTCTTAGTATTTTATCTTGATAAAGATGAAATAATATTAACACATTGATTTATCAATGAATATATATTGTGGAAAGAGGTAAAACTCTATGTACAAATGATATAATCTTATACATATAAACTCCTAAGGAATAAAAAACTATGAAAACTAATAAACAAGTTCAGCAAAGTTTCAGGATACAGATCAATATGCAAAAATCAATTATAATTCTATATACCCAGCAATAAGCAATCTGAAAATAAAACGAAGAAACAATTCCATTTATAATAGCATCAAGAAGAATAAAATTGGAATACATTTAGCAAAGTAAGTGCAAGACTTATACTGTGAAAACTACAAAAATTTTGGAAGGAAATGAAGGGAGACTTAAATAAATGGAAAGATGCTCCATGTTTATGGATTGGAAGACAATATTATAAAGATAGCTCTTTAGACTGGTCTATAGATTCAATGTAATCTCTACCAGAATCCTAGCAGGCTTCTTTTGCATAAATTCACATGTTGATTCTAAAATTCATATGAAAATGTAAGGAATTCAGATTATTGAAAGTCATCTTGAAAAGAACAAATTTGGAGAACTCAACACTTTCTGATTTCAAAGCCTACTATAAAGCTACATAGTGGAGAGAATGTGGTATTGCCATAAAGATAGACATATAGATCAGTGGAATAAAATTGAGAGACCAAAATAAACCCTATACTTATGCTCAATTGATTTTCAGCAAGGGTGTCCAGATAATTCAATGGGAAAGAAGAATCTTTTCAACAAACAGTTTTGGAACAATAGGACATCTACAAGCAAAAGAAAGAATGAAGTGTGACTTCTTCAGAGCACATACAAAAATTAACTCAACACAAGTCGCAAATCTAAATGTAAGAACTGAAAATCATAAAATTCTTTGAATAACAGATGAGAGTAAGTTTTCGTGACCTTGAGTTACTTAGAATCTTCTAAGACACAACACCAAAACACAAGTCGTAAAAGAAAAAATTGATAAATTTGACTTCATCAAGACTAAAAACTTTTATGTTGAAAATGCTGCAATAAAAATGAAAAACAATCCACAGAATGGGAAAAGGCATTTTCAAATGATATCTGATAAGTGATTTATATTCAGAATATGTAAAAAATACTCTTACAACACAATATGTAAAAAACAAATAAACCAATTTAAAAACAGGCAAAGTATCTCAAAAGAAAACATACAAATAGTCAATAGCTCATGAAAAGATTTTTAACAGCATTAGTCTTCAGGAAAATGAAAATCAAAACCATATGAGCTACTATCGCACACTCATTACAATGACTGTAATAAAAATAAAGTAATATATATTTAATAAATTTAAATAAAATAATAACAACAAGGATGTGGAGAAATTGGAGTCCTCATCTGCTGCTACTGGGAATGTAAAATGGTGCTGCTAAGTTAGAAAACACTTTGATAGTTCCTTCATTAAGCATAGGGTTACCATATGCTCTAATAAGTCTACTGCTAGGTGTATATCCAAGAGAAATGCAAACTTACATTCACATAAAATCTTGTATTCAAATATTAATGGCATCATTATTTACAATAACTGAGAAGTGAAGATAACTAGGGACCCATTAGCAAATGAATGGCTAAATTATATGAGGTACATTCATACGGTGGAATATTATTCAGCAATAAAAAGTACTCATATATGCTTTAATATAGATAAATTGAAAGCATTATACTGAGTAAAAGATGGCAGTTGTAAAAGACCACATAGTCTATGCTTCCATTGGTATGAAATGTTTAGAACAGGCAAATCCATAGAGACAGAGGATAATAAATTCATGTTTGCCTGGAACTGGAGGTTAAGCAGAAAGAAGTGACACCTAATGGGTTCAAGGTTCTCTTGCAGGTGATGAAAATCTTCTAAAATTAAATTTTGTACAACACTGTGGACATGCTAGAAATAAAAACATCAAACCGTAGATTTTAAATGAATGAATTGTACTATATGTGAATTATAGCTCGATTAAGCTGTTGAAAGTATGTTGTGGGTAGGTTTCTTTGGTCATTAAGCATTAAGTAATATTTGTAATAGCTGCATAATATTTCATTACATGAGTAAACCATACTTTGTTTAGTCAAAAATTTTTTGCTGTACTTTTAAGTTGTTTTACTCTAGTGGTCAAGATAGCAATGCACATCCTTGAATATAAATGCCACATCTGTAAATGACTATTTCCTTAGGATAGACTCCTAATACACTCAAACCCTTGTTACAATTGACAAATTATCCCAGAAACATTCTACCAACCAGAGTGCCCAGTTCATCAACCCTCTTCAATATGGAATATTACTAGACAAACACACCAATGCAATCTAGTGGGGGAAATGGCAGGATATTAAAATTGATGTATTTGTCTGTTTACTCCTTAGTGAAGTTAATCATTTTCTCAAATATGTGCTAATAACATTTTTCTCTTTTTCTCTTAGTGAATAGTATTGCATCCTTTGCACACTTCTCTCATTAATTTATAAGAACATTTTATGTATTTAGGTATTCAAGTTTTGTCATCATTGTGAAAATATTTTTTCAGTTTGTCTATTTCCCTTCCAATTTTGCTTTGATGTTTCTTGTTTCAAAGTACAGAGGTTCTTCATTTTATATAGTCAAATGTATTGATTTTATTTTGAGGTTTCTTACTTTCTTTTATCCTTAGGAAGTCTTCTCATCTTCTATTTTTGCAGTTTTGTATTTATAATTAACCTTTTATTCATCTGGAATTTGTGTTGGTTTCTGATGTTAAACTGAGAATCATCTTCCCTCTCCAGTTACTAAATTATCGAAGCTTTTTCCTTACTGAATTCTCCTTTCTTTACTTCTATTAGTTTATAACAATATCTTTATTTTATACAAATACATAGGTATGTTTCTGACCTCTGCATTTGGAGATTTTTTTACAAAGCACATAGAGTGAGTTACAGTTCTACTGATGACTAGATTTATTCTGAAATACTTTTTATCACTTTATAATGTATTTTAATAAATGATGTGGCAAATTAACTCATATTATACTTTTATATCAAGTTTTATGGGCTATCCTCACCCTTTCAATCTTCTCAATGAAATTTAGAAGAACTTATGTTCCCTGATCCTCACTCCCTTTCCTACCAACTCTCTAAAAGCATCCTTTGTGACTAAGTAAAATATATGATCTAAGTTATGTGGAAACAGCTTTTTTCATATCACATGTGGAGCAGATACCTTTTGGGTGACTTAGAAGTCCACACATTTCTTATCCGATAAGTGCAGTCCCCACTGGGATGAGTTCCAACAGTCGTGTTGCAATATGTGATTCAGCCCTCCCTCTTCACAGACATCAAGGCAAGTGAATACCTCAGCCAAGATGGGCAAATAAGTAATATCTTTTCTAGAAATTAAGCTTGGGATTTTGGAGCATGGGGGTTAGTGTCCCTGAATCTAGGAGATGATTTGGTTCTGGAGGGTCATTTTTTGCCAGGGTTGGTGCACAGGAAGAAAGAATCAGAATCACACAGCAGCACGGAGAGCTGTGGCGATGAGGAAGTTTGGGACGCAAACTCTTGACTCAGTAAGTTAAGGAATGATATCCATGTGTACAGGGCCGGGTCAAAATGGCACCCCTGTATTTTATTATCAACCCTTCACCAAAATTCCGTATTGGTCTAAGACTCTGCAATTCCCATTTCTGTACCCCATTATATTTCTTTTGGCACCTCTCTGAGCATCTATCTAATTATATCTATCTATCTATCCAACTATCCTTCTATCCATCTATCTATTTATGCATCTCTCACATAGATGTGTATTAGATGTATGTGTACATGTGTGTAGATGTGCATCCTCCTCAAGCTGATCTGGTCAGTCTGTTAATGTTGGGTAGAGTCCCCAGCAAGCCTCTGTGCTCAGGTCTCATACCTCCATCTAACATCCCCTTAACTCTGGACTATACTGGCCTCCTTCCAGCCCATGCAGACACCTCACAGTCCTATGACAGGCCACTCTCATTCCAACCTTTGCACCTTCACTTCAGGTCCTCTCCCCTGAACTGGTCCATCTCTTTCCACATGACAGGCCCAGGACAGCACCTGTCCCTCCAGTCTGTCCCCTGCAGTCCTAGGTTGTGCTGGCCCTCTGCTCTGAGAGCCACAGTTGTGCCAGACAGCCTATCACATGCTATAAGCTGTGCCTCTAGAGGTACAAGGATGGACATCCTCGGAGGTTTATGGAAATGAGTTTGTCTGGGATAGAGACTACTCCTGACCCTGTGGGAAGGTCTGCCCATGAGAGCTTTAGCTCCCTGCATTTTGGGACTGCATTTGAGTTCAGGCTGCACAGATTCCCCTTCAGAACAGGCCCTGTGGCAGGAGAAGGGAGAGCAGAGCTTGTGCCTCCAGCGGCGTGAGCCATGTCAGCTTGGCTGATCTCGCCTGTAGCAGCAGAATTAGAGATGAGGTGAAGGCAAGTGACTCAGGACACCGAAACCACGTAATGCCATAGGCCAGCTGCTCCTGTGCCACCTCGTATTTCCTACTCTGTTTATTTAACAAAATCTCTTGAGCACCACTGTATACCCATTTCAGCCACCAAGATAGCAAAGGTTCCAACTATTTCTTGTCTTCTCCCCTTTAGATCATGCAGGGAGCAGGACATTTGGACATACAGAAGCCATCCAGATAGATGTGATGGTGGAAGGATTAATTAGTTGTTTGAACAGTTTACTAAGCGAAGCCATCATGGTTTTTACTTTAAAAGCCATTCCTTATCTTAGGAGCATTCAAAAGTTTGCTTCCGGTCCTCTGGGGCTTTCTAACCTGTGTTGTATGCAGTACACATTCCAATGATAAAGTCCTTAATAACTACAGGATGAGTTGGCAGAATGATTTAGATCTAAAGTCCTGAGCAAGGCAATTACATCTGGCTCCCAGCTTTACAAAACTGAAATAATCTTGATCTGAATTTTTAGAGGTATGTTCAAATTACAACATCAAATGTCAGATGTGGCGAGGACTTCTCCTGCCCCTGTGAGAGTGGCCCCGGAGTAGAGCCTTCCTCTGCACATGGCCATCACCTAAAGGTTAGAACATCGGAGGCTCTCTGGGGCACTAATTGTACTTTTATCGATCACACTGAGAATCTGAATAGCATCAGGGAAATGAAATTCTGGAGGCCAGCCTTCCTGGCAAAGACTTTCCTCATCTCCTTTGGATAAATGAGACGTTTGGAGAAGGAATTTGTCTCCAGGGCCTTACTGTCCTGCTAAATTATTTTCTATTTCTCATTAATTCTTGTCTTCCCCTTGCCCACACCACCCACCCCTCTCACACTCCTCATCCTGTCCTGAGTCACATCACTGTCAGACTCACCTGCTCTGGGCTCCTGCTCACTGCTCCCTTCCCTTCCAACCCAAGGCTCCTGGGACCAAACAGGTGGGGCTTCATTAATGCCCTTCCCACGTTACTTGCTAATTGCCTCGTCTCTGCTCTCTTGCTCTATGTGAAATACAGCCTTTTGTTTTAAAGGAATGCTGTAAGTAATTGCAAGATAATACAAACTCATAACTGGTAGAACTGCCTTAAAATGGTCAAAGGAACATGAACACCAAAAATCCAGAAGCGAACATGGTCAATCCAAAAGTTGGAGCAAGAGTTGGGCATTTGGGCTCCTTTCTCTGAGGGCACGCGAACCAGCACTACTATGGATATGAAGATGGGGCCAGGTGCCGCAGGAAAAGGTGGTCAGAGAAAGAGCAGAGGCACGCGGGTGTCTCATAGACCCAGCTGGTAAAGGAGCCAGACACAAAAGAACACGTACCGTGAGCTTCTGGGGGACATGGAGTTCAAAGGGGAGAAATAGATCTGAATGCAGGAGGGCAGGACCTTTCCTGTGGGAGTGGGAGGGTGGTGCACACATAGGTCAGACTCCAGCTTTCTGTAGGTGCTTAACAAAATGCAGCCACAATAACTTGTGTGTTACAGTGGGTGTTTGGAGAGCCTCCCCCTGCCCTGCCCGCAGCCCCTGGGCGGGGCACTGTGCTCATGTCTTCTCCTGGGTCCTCTTTCACTTCCCACAAACCCTCTTCACAGCGGTCATCTCCAACTTTGTTTTCCAGATGGGCAAACAAAGGCTGTAGAGGTGAGGAAATATGTCCAAGCACCCTAGAGTTACGGACTCCTCCAACTGTGAACCTAGAAAAAAGTGGCAGAATTTGGAAATATCGAAGATCCTCCTAGGACTGGACAAAGGCTGGTCATCTCCAGCTCTGTGCCCACTGCTTTCCATCTGGAGGCAATGGCAGCATGACCTTGGAGTCTGGGAAGGGTCTGTGGGGCGCGGGGAGGGGCCGGGGTCAGTGTCATGGTGCAGAGGCTCTGAGGGGGTGGGTGGGTGGGTGGCAGTGAGGAAGGGAGAAGCCCCTGTGCAGAGAAGAAGCCTGGGCGTCTAGAGCTCAGACTCCTCAGGCTCTGACCTTGTTGCGGACTACGAGGGGCAGCCTGACTCCCACTGGGTCAGCACACACCAAAGGCACCTGTTGCTTATTCCCTGCGGCTGGGTGGAGACCATCACGTCGGACATGCCTCCCCGCTTTCTTCCTCTTTCCTTTCTTTCAATAGTATTCAGTATTTGCGGAGATTCATGGAGCTGGCAGTGCACCCAGCCCCAGAACACTGCAGCGAGTCCTGTCACAAAAAAGCTGGAAGCCTGGTAGGAGGGCCCAGCGGTGAGAAGCCAAACCAACACTCAGTCATGCATCACTTAGCAGCAGGGATGCATTCTGAAAGATGTGTCTTTCGGTGATACCGTCTTTGTGTGACTATCATAGAGTGTAATTATACAAACCTAAATGACATAGTTACTCTGCACCTAGCCTGTGTGATCTAGCTTATTAGGGCCACTGGTTTTCATATATGTGGTTCATCACTAACCTAACTGTCATTATGGTACGTCACAGTCACATATATCAAGTTCAAGGGGGAAAAATACAGTAGCTAAGGGTGCTGAGAGCGGGCTGGAGGGTAGTGCACAGAGAAGGACGTGGAACGGCTCTCGGAAGTGAGCAGGCTCTGCATGGTTAAGTGAAACAGTGTGCCAGACTGGGACCCAGCAGGTACAAAGGTCCTGCAGTAGGAAGGCCACCCTAGTGTCTGAGCAACAGCAGAAGGCCAGTTGCGTTGGGTAAGGGAAAGAATAGTTGATCAAATCAGAGGAATAGTCAAGGATCTGTGATAAAGGAGTTTTATTTCTATTCTGAATATAATGGAACCATTTGAAATCTTTGAATAGAGGTGTGGCACTATAAGATCATTCTGTCAGTCAAGTGGAGAACTCACTTGTCTGGGCAAGATGAAGGCAGAGACCAGGAGGGAGGGGAGTCCTCCTGTAGAGACTTCTGCTGAGTCAAGACCAGGGTCTTGACCTCGGGGTCATGTGTGCTGACCCTGCTGGCCAAGCAGCCACCCTGTGAGGAGTCACCCACTGGCCTGAAGAGATCCTGGAAATGCTGTTTGTGGGACTGATCTGGGTCCACTGGTAGATGCCAGTTAGTTCAGGGGCATGCTCTTAACAAACAGTGAGTCAAATGCAAACTTTTTCTCTTTTTCAAATCTCCTTTAATCCTTCTGATTTCCTTTCAGGAGCCAGATTTCCCAAAGCTTACAACAGGGCTCAGTCCCGATGGTGTGCAAGGTAATCTTTGGGTACAAGCTGTGTGCATGTCAGAGTTTACATTTGCAGCTAGTTCTTCTCCACTGATTGCTGGATTATTCACTCTGTGCTTATAAATGTACACAGCCCTCTAGCAAGGCTGTGCATTGTATTCAGTTTATAAATATTTATACCGGTGGGTCGTGAAAATATTTGGGGATGATGTGGGTGACAAAAATATTTGGAGTTCATTTACTTACAAGTAAATTCCAAACCTCATGACATGGCTTTCAACCGCCCCACTATGGTCTCCTGCTTTCTTCTCTGCCAACATTCCTTCCTCCTTTATTCCTGCACCCTCTATGTCACAGAATTGTCTCCCTATAACCTTGCTGTTGTTTGGGTGGGGTAGACACTGGCAGGAGGTTATTAATTGACTTTCAAAATTCAGTCTTTCCCAGATCATCTTCCTGACCTCACACGCCCTGAATATATTTTTAGTATGGTGCCTGGAATACTTGCTCCTAAATATTCCTAGCTGTCCATCTCCTCTGACTCTGAGTTTCTTGAGACATGGATGGTGATCTCAGGGTTGCCAGGATTAATGAATAAAAATACAGGCTATATATCTATATCTATATCTATAAAATAAGTATGTCCTCTAAGACATACTTATACATAAAATTATTTGCTGTTTACATGAAATTTGAACTTAACTGGGCAATGCTTTCCATCCCTAGGGCCTGGCTCAGATGGTGTCATGGCAGAGATATTTGGTAATTGTCTTCTGAATGAATATCTGAATGAATAAGACAGGTAGTAGCTTAAAAAAAAAAAAAACAGAGAGATAAAGACTGATCTTTTATCTTTTAAATAAGTGGTTTCTTTTTTTAAAGAGAGGAAGAAGCATTTTAAGGAAGGAATGAAGGAAAAAAAGGAAGAAAGAAAGAGATGGAGGAAATGCTTTGTTTTTGGTTGTTCACCCAGGGCCCTGGGTTGAGAATCCCAATTCTTGGGCTAAACTTACATGCTCTAGTAACACTGGAGTAGCTAGGGAGCACAAAAACCAGTTGTGTTTTGGTTTTTGAGAGAGGAACTAAGGAAGGAAGGAAGGAGCATTTTTAAGGAAAAAAGAAACATCTTTTATTTATGTTTTTCATCCTGGTCTCAGTCTCAAACCTGGCTTTTTAGACTTTACATGACCCATAAGCCAGTGTCTTCGACACATGAGCAACAAGAGTATGTTCCTGACTGCTGGATTTTTTTGTGTTTTGGGTTTTTTAAACGAAATTTTAAAAATTGAAGTAACTTTGATTTTACACATTAAAATAAACTCATGTATGTATACGTCCCCCTATGTGCAATTGCCCCATTCCTCAGATATATGTCAACACACCCTGACCTCCACCAAATCACCAAGTGTTCTTCACCGTTGTTCAGTGGGCTCCACCAGTTTTGCCCTCCGACCCCAGTCCATTCCCTATTGGTAACCTCAGTTTTACTGCAAGTGTCCAAGGGTTGGTTTTGTTTCATTTGCTCCATTGTTTTGTCTATCCATATTCTACCTATGAGTGAGGTCATCTGGTGTCTATCTTTCTTCTGGCTTATTTCACTTAGCATAATGCCCTCTAGTTCCATCCTTGTTGATTCAACTGACAGAATTTCATCTCTTCTAAGGCCTGTGTAGTATTCCATTGTGTATATATACCACTTCTTCTTGATCCTTTCATCTGACGTTGGTCACTTAGGTAGTTTCTAGTTCTTGGATATAGTGAATAGGGCTGCAGTAAACGTGGGGGTGCACAAATCTCTGCAAAGAAGTGTTTTTGTACCTTTTGGGTAAACACCCAGAAGTAGAACGACAGGATCATATGGGATTTCCGTCTTTAGTTTTTTGAGGAATCTCCACACTATTCCATAAGGGTTGCACCAATTTGCACTCTCACCAACAGTGTAAAAGTGTTTGTTTTTCTCCACATCCTTACCAATATTTGTAGTTTCCAGACTTTTGGATAATAGCCATCTCTCAGGTGTAAGGTGATATCTCATTGCTGTTTTGATTTTCATTTCTCTGATAACCAATGAGTACGAATATCTTTCCATGGGCCTGTTGACCATCTGTGTACCCTCTTCGGAAAAAATGCCTCTCCAATTTCTCCTCCCATTTTATTGATTGGATTGCCCGTTTTTCTGTAAGTGAGTTTTTTGTGTATTTTGGATATCAATCTCCTGTAAGAAACATTAAATGCAAATATAGTCTCCCAGTTAACAGATTATCTTGTTATTTTGGTGATGTTTTCTTTCACTGTGAAGAAACTTTTTAGTTTGATGTGGTCCTGATTGTTTATTTTTCTTTTTATTTCCCTTGATGCTGGAGTTGAGTCCCCAAAGGCCTCTCTAAGGCTAATGTCATAAAATGTCTTTCCTACGTTGTCTTACAAGAATCTTATGACTTTCCAGTCATATCCAAGTCACTAGTTCATTTTGATTTAATTTTTGTGAATGATGCTGCATAGTAATCTAGCTTCATTCTTTTGCATATGGCAGTCTAATAGCCCCAACACCATTTATTGAAGAGACTTTCCTTTCTCCATCACATGCTTTTTGCTCCTTTGTTGTAGATTAACTGACTGTCTGTGAGTAAGTTTGGCATCATTAAATGTGTGTGTATCCAGCTCTGTCAACTGATGGACACACAGGTAATAAGTAATGACTCCTTAGTAACCATGAACACAACTAGTGTCAATGTCTGGATTTCTAAATATCTTTCCTCTCTAAAAGTTACATGGAGAAATGGCTGGAAAGGACAAAGGCTGCCTGGAATACCTTGCTTTGTTAGAAACCCAAAGGAGAGTTTAACGATGAATTGAGTTATGTATAAAGGACACAGGACCTGCTGAAAAAGGATGCAGTAGTTTGTGACAATCTGAACACAGCAACAACATTATGTTGGCAATCATTGTTAGCACACTGAAAAAAAATGAATGCATTTATAGTGATGAGAAGGAGAGAGAAGAGGAGTGAATGGTCTATATTTTCCCAAAAAGTGCTAGGAAGTAACTATGGGAGGAGAAGTAGAAAGCCACCATTTTGTAACGAGCACAGATTATTTACAATGACTAAGTGGGAACTGAATGGTTGCAATGGCAAGATCCAGCAGACCTGTCTTAACCAAACCAACCCATGATGGAACCTGAGATGATAAGTTTTCTGAGGGGAAATGATAAGAAATATTCACAATATCTCTGCAATATTCTTGGTAAAATGCTCAACTAGAATATAATCACAAGAAACTGGTCAGAAACACCCAGAATATAGAAGACATTATAGGACAGTTGACTTGGAATCTCCACAAAAAGCAATGTCATAAGAACAGAAGTGTTTCAAGACGTCTTAAAGTAAAAGACACTGGAGGGACATCACAGCTAAATATCACGGGGAAACCCTAACTGGATCCTGCATTGATATTGGTGAAACAGAATACAGAAGATGTTTTGGAGGCAATGTAGAAAATTCCAATGATATAATTAATTAAGTCAAATGTTAATTTTCCTAGATTCGAGGGCCATATGGTCACTCTGTAGAAGAATATTCTTATTCCTGGTGATACATGCCTAAGGATTAGGGTTGAATGTGGGGATGTCTGCAATTTAATTTCAAGTGGTTTGGGGAGAGAATGAATTAATCTAGGTGAAGGATTTTTTTAAATATTAATAAATCTAAAAAGGCAAAAAAAAAAGTGTGAGGATATTTGTAGAAGAAGAGATCTAGAAATTAGGAAAGGTTGAGAGAGAGAGGGCAGAGTATCTGTGAATTATAAAGTAGGTTTGGGAAGGGAGTCATTCTAGACACCCCCTCTCAGTTTCATATCCCTCTTTTGCCAGGACATTCCCTCTGTCCCCACCCCAATAAAGTTCCCACTCTGGCTTTGGAGAGTAGGATGAGATTCCCCCTGCCCAGAGCAGAGCTGAACGAGTGATTGCTGAAGCTAAAAACGCCTGTAACAAACTTGGCCGTTCCAATCAGAACTCAATATTTCTAAGCATCGCCTCCTCTTTAAAGTCTTTATGAAAACACATGCCACACGCATAAACATACAGACACACATAAAGATACACACATCCTATAGAGAGACACACAGACACACAGAGACACACACAGGTACATACTCAAATACAGAAACACACATATGCACAGACACACACAGGCACACACAAAGATACACATACTGCAGAGAAACACACACACAGACACATACACAGATATACACATGAATACAGAGACACACATACACACACAGGCAGACACACATACTCAGACAGGTACACACAGACACCTGCACGGATACCCAGATAGACAGAGATACACAGATGGTACAGACACAGACACACAGACCCACACAGACAGAGTCATGGATGAGAACAATGTAACATCTCCAGGCAACTCCCCTCCCTTCTGGGTGCTGTCAGGCCCATCAGATGACGGAATGCACCATCTGAGCCATGATTTCTTTCAAGACAATAATTACAAAACACTTAGCGCTATTTCCAAATGATTATACATTTTATTTAAATATTTATCTTTCTCAAATTTGACTCAAAATCTATAAGCAATTAGTTATCAGCCCAGCTACCAGGGTGACAGGCGGTTTCCTTCATTTTCTATGCAGTCGACAGGTTTTAACTCTAAAATTATTCTAGTCACAGCACACTTCAAAGGTCTAAATGAAAAAAAAGTTAAATGCCTTAATATCTTTGAGATTTGCAAAGATATTTGAGGATTTGCTGAGGGATTCAGTGTAGGGATGAAGAAAGTGTTTTGTTAGCAGGGAGACTAACTTGCATCTCCAGTTTGAAAGAAATGCAAAATCCAAATGCACAAAGATGGTTTAGATGAGAGAGCACTGAGCAATCTTTGTCATTCCTCTGCAGTCAGCCCTGCCCGAGTCCCAGGTTACATTGGTTTGGAGGAGGTGGCACTCCCCCCTGCTGTAGACACGGTCACATTTTCACAAATATGAAATGCAAACTGCCAAACGCTGATCGTAAGGTGTCCAAACTGTAAGAAGCCTAGACTCTCTCCCAGACAAGCACGCCCCTCAAGACACAATTGCATGCCTGCAGTCTGGCTCCCCGTGGGATCCGGGCCTGGGTCTCATCTGTGTGCTTGTGATGTTCACTTGCTGGTGTCCTGTAAACCTGCCACCGGCCAGTTCCCTGCAAGGTTTCCAAGTTTTCCGTGGTCTGTTCTCACTCCTTCCTTCCAGCCTTCTCTTGCCATGTCCATCACATCTTGTGTACCCATCTACCGCACAGCCTCACGGTTTGGCTTCTCACGGTGCAAAGTTCACTGTTCTCCCCCACTGGCCACGAGCCAGTCCCAGAAGGCCCGGCTCTAGCCCAAAAGCACAGGAGGAGATACTGAAGGAAGGCTCACTCATTGGTTGACTGCATTCCACTTAGCTGCTGGTCTTTTGAAATTACAGTTTGACCAATATCAAATTGTCTGCTGCCACTCAAACTGTCTCATGAAAGCCAGAACTGAAAACCGGTCTTGAGTGATTTAGAATTATGGCCAATAAAGTCTGACTTTCTTTAATTTGCCCAAGGATTATATTCCTGGAAAAGACAACTTCATGGACCCAAATACTGTCTTACACTATTTAGATTCTCTTCATTTTGCAAATTTTCTCTATTAACATATCAGTTGACCTCCAGACGAGGGATCAGTCAAGTTTTTCTGTAGCAGGTCAGTTGTAAGTATTTTCAGCTCTGTGGCTCATGTGGTCTGTGGTCTCCGTGGCAACTACTCAGCTCTGCCATTGGAAGCACAAACATGCCTTCAAACAGCATATAGTCGTGGGTGTGGCTATTGCCCGATAGCATTTGTTTTACAGCACTGCCTGGTGGAGCAGTGGTTAAGTCAAGTGCTTCTGAAGGACGCAACCCACGTACCCCTGTGTTAGTCTTGGGTCCAGGGCAGGGCGGCGGGGGGCAAGGCACGGAAACACCCAGTGTAAACAGCTAAAAAAGGGAAAGAAAATAAAAATGATTCTTTTTTCTCTTTGTCTCTCTCTTCCTGCCTGCCTGCCGCCTTGTCTTTATTCCTGCCAGTACCTTTCCTTTAAAAAAAAAAAATTGCTTTACAAAAGCAGGCTGCAGGCTGGCTGTAGTCCAAGGGTGTCTGCCATCTGCTCTACCTTAGCTGTAACCTACTTGCAGGCAGGGAATGTGCAATCACCTGTACCTTTCCAAGACTTGTTATAATGCTTGGCATGCCCTGGGGTGCTCAGTCCATTGTCATTGAAGGGATCACCAAATAAATGACCCCAAGGAGGCCTGAGCATTCTCTTCTCTGGTCACCCCACACCTGGCAAGGGAAATCCTCATAGATTTCCTGGGACTGAAAATGGACAGCGTAGATGGAAGGAATTTCTCAGTGAGCAGGACCTAGCTGGGGTTGTCCCAGGTCAATGTGACCTGCTCTTGTTCTTGCCCTCTGGCTGGTCATTGTCCATATTTGCTTTCAGCTGGTCTTCAAAGAAAGACAGACTGGACCTGTCCCCATCTCCTCCCTTCATACCCTCACTCTCCTGTTTCCCTCCTCTGCCGGCAGGACAGAGAAGCCCACCCTTCCCTATGCTCAGATCTGAGTGGGGCTGTGGTGATGGAGGTGATTGAGCTGGCTCCATCATTCTCGGGAAACAGGAGAAAGGCCTCCAGGAACAACCCCAGTGATGATCAGAGTCCTATCCAGGGAGTGCTGCACACAGAAACTCCTCTGGTGACGCTTCATTCACCTTGGAGAAAACAACAGCAGCGATCCAGTCGACATCAAAAAAAGTGGTGATACTGGAGGACCTGCCTGTATTGGAGGATCTGTCTTTTCATTTATAGTCATAGCTTCCAAGAACCTGTTAATGCTGTACACATCAGATGGGCTTTTAAAAACATATGTGCATATATGGATCATTTATATATGGGTATATACATATATGGATCTACATTAGAGGTATTACATGTGTATAAGTATGTAAGTACATCTATATGTGTAAAATACCACTTCCTACAATGACTAGAGCACCTGCAAATTAGTGTTGAAAAATAGCTAATTTTTAACGTCTCAGGAGTCTACTCCCGGCCTCAGCTCCCTTTTTCCATGTCTGTCCCTCTCTGTCAGTGCTTTGCTCTCACAGGAGCTCCTGATGGGCCAGAGCTGCCTTTGTACACTTGCCACTCTTGGGCCAGGTGAGAAGCTCTCTCCAAGAATAAGACACTGACATCAGTCCTAGATTAGGGGTCACATTTCCCCTATGTTTGCTATTGGGCAGAATCATCTTCTTTCCAAATCCCATTTGTTTTGTGTGGCAAAAATGCCAGTTCCTGATGATTGATCCTCGAGACTGATTTGAATCCTAGAGGTATGCAGGTGTGACTATATGCATGCATGTATGCACCTGTGTACTTGTATGCACTTAAACATGTACCTTTGTATGTCTGTGTGGCAGACAGGTGTGTGTGCATGCTTGCATGTTATTGTGTTTGTGCGTGCATATGTACTTGTGCATGTACGTGTGTGAGAATACAGGTGTACTCATATGCTTACAAATCAAATGAATAAAATGCCACCTGTGAAGCTCCTCACCACCTTCTATGGAATAGTCAGTCCTATTGAGTTGATTGCCCAGTATAAGAAATGAGGGAGCATCAGGTATTTGGAGGCAGTAGGGAAGGGTGGACTTGGGAGGAAGAAGAAGCAATGGTAACAGCGGAGCTGATGGGGCATCTGCATGTTTGGTGCCCTGCACAGCTCTTTACTGGTATGAATACACTCACCCTCACACCACCTATAACATAGGTGCTACTGTGGCTCCTCTTTCCTCCATGAGGAAGCTGAGGATCAAGACTTTACTAAAGTCACACAGCTCACAGGCATGAAAATTAAGATTTGGAAGCAAACAGTGTGGATCTAAAACGACGTTTAAAGTCTTCTGAAGCAGCATGGCTAGGAGCTGCTTGGAGTTGGACAGGGAAGCCTGGTGGGGCTTACAGTGGGAAGAGGGCACAGAGAGAGTCTGGCCTCATCCAAGGCAGGAAGGTGCCACTCAGCCAGCCTTGGCCAAGGACTGCCATGCGAGAAGTCAGACTCACTGATGCCCAGTCTTCCATGCATTAAAAATGCTTTGTAGGCCCAGAAACATATGTTTACCAGCCAAAATGGGCCCATAGGAAGTCATTTTGCAACACCTTAAGGACAGAGAAAATGAGACCCAGTGTGGGAAATGATTTTCTCCATCTCTCTATCTGTGTTAAAACACACCTGTCTTCAGACCCTGGTGGAGTAGTGGTTGGGTACGCTGTTACTGGCTCAGCACAGTCCACATATATCCCAAGGACTGGGGTTCATGTACCAGGTTGGAAGGGTGCTAGGGAGAACAACCAAGATGAACAACTAAATAAAAATGAAATAAAATGCTTCTACCTCCTCACCTACCTCTGCTTGCCTTCATTTTCCCCTCAACTTTCTTTAAAAACATAAATAACTAAAACTAAAACCCACCAATCCCAGGAACCCAGTCAGCCTCCCGTGAACCTGAACTGGAGAGGGACCTTCATTCTCTTTTCACTGTAGACAGCGAACTGGAGGGACCTGGGCCTCGGTCAGCTGCTGCTTCTGGCCAGCCCTGCATTTGTGTTCTACAATATGGACTTGGAGGTGAGATTCGCTGGCTGTTAACCCACCGTCTGGCCATGAGAACACTTTCATGGGGCTTCTCAGGATCCAGCCATCAATAAGCTGTGCTGTTTTTTGTGAATTCTCATTTATAGGGGCCAAAAACAACTTCACTTCATAGACCCAAGAGCCAGCACTTTTCCTCACCCTCCCTGCATCCCCTCAGTGTTTCCTCCATTACTCTATGAAACAGACCATCAAAATGCCTCCAAAAATGGACTTTATATTCTACTATCCCAGCCATGAATCTGTGTCCTGGGATCTCAGAGGAAGGGAGGATACAAAGGGACTTAAATTGCGTCACTTGGAACTTCTTGAATCAGAGAGTGAGAAAGGGCTCCAGAATCAGAGGCAGAGCAAGACTGAGACCACACATGCCCCACTTCTTGTCCTCCTGAGCCTCCCAGTAAGTTGTCTAAGGGCCACCCTAGGATGCAACTTAATAGCATCAACGCTCTATGCTCTGGCCCTGCCCTGTAATTTCAGTTTCCATTCCTCAGAATTTAGTCATTTACTGAGCATTTTCCTAACTTTGTAAGATGAGCACTTGATGCTGGACCTCAACAAAACTGTGAGCTGGGCTGCGTAGGGGTTGAGGGGAGGGCTTTCTTGTATCAAGCTTTCCCTCTGCTGCCTGCTGAGGGGACTGGCTCTAAATCCAGTCTCAGTTTAGAGAATGGAATATCAAGTTCCAGAGAGCAGGAGGTCTGCCAATGATGACCTGTTCCCTTCTGCTTAGGTGAACTGGAGACACTCCCATTAGAAGAGAAACAAAAATCTCTAAAGAGCTAAACGAAGACTGAATTCTCTTGTGAATCCACAGGCAACCTGGGAGGCAGACTCCCTCATGTCTGACATCAGCTATCTGATTGGCAAGGCTGGCTGAGCTGTGACATCTATTGATTGATTTACCAAAGACTTGCTGAGAACTGTGTGTCAGGCACAGTCTAGGTTTGGGGAATGCAATAGTGAGCAGGTAGATGAAATCCCTGCCCTCATGGAGCTTGTATTCTAGCAGGAGAGGCAGTCAGTAAACAAGGTAAACAATTTAAAATATGATTCATTAAAAAGCGATAAGAGCTTAAACGAAAAACATTAAGTAAGAAAGGGGATGAATTGTGGGGTGGGGCTGAAGTTCAATCAGGAAGGCTTCACTGAGAAGGTAGAATTTTTCATAAAGCTTTGAGACAAATAAGGAAGTCTGTGGAGAAACTGTTTGTGGGGAGAGTATTTCAGGGAGATGCACTGCAGGTGCCAAGGCCCTGTGGCACACCTTGCATGGACTGTTTACAGCACAGTGAGCATGCCAACAGCCAGCACAGAAGTGAGAGAGAGGTGAGAGTGGAGGCCAGACAGTGAGGAGACCAGGTAAGAACTTGGCTTTTAATCTGAAGTGCAATCTATGGGAGGAGTCTGAGCGGGAAGAGTCTCTGATGACTACTTTGATGGGGTCACTCTGGGTGCTGTGTTGGAAAGGGATGGCAGAGGGAAAAATCAGTGGAGGCTACTGCAATAACCCAAGTAGAAGATGATGAGACCTTGGGTAAGAGTGGATAGTGGGGATTTGCTGGCACACTAGAAACCAAAACAATGGGACTTTGTTGACTGAGATGAGAAAGACTGCAGGAGGAGCACATTTTAGGGTGGGGGGTAGGTGAAGTGGAAGTAGCATTTGGTTATTCATTCATTTGCTAAGTACTTATTGGACACTTTTTAGTGCTTGGCAATGTTCCAGAGCTGGAGATAGAAAGAGAGTGATGATTGACAAGGTCCCTCAAGCCATGAACCTAATGACCCCTTGCAATAAGGAGCTTTCATTCAATACTCATACAATACATGAATAAATATCAGCTACTATATGGTCTACACACTAAAGGAATATGAGATTTGAAGAGTCTGTGGTAAGGAAATCTAACCTAATCAGGGAAGGATGAAGCTCGTTAGAGGAACTGATGATAAAGAGGTGATGTGAAGGATGAATAGAAGTTAACCTGAAGAAGCAACTGGCATGGAAAAAAACATTCCAGCAAGAGGAGCAGAATGTGCAAAGGCCTATGATCAGAGAAAGTTCCACATTTCTTTTGTTTTAAGCCACTGAGGCACAAGACATTTGAGGAGGAGTAGAATGTACATAGTATCTAGAGCACAGGGATGAAGGGAGAGCATGGTGAGAAAAGAAAAGACACTGGAGAGGCTGACGGGGCCAGCCACGCAAGGGCTTGCATGCAGGTATCTTGTCATTATTAAAAGTAATGAGACCTCATTACAGAGTTTTAAACAGAGGGGGGAGTTGATCAGATTTTCATCTGATCCTGCTGACTGCATGGATTGGAGAGGGCTGGGAATGTGAGACTCAGGAGGAGGTGATTGTATAATCCTCAAGAGAGATGATGGAAGATTAGGGAGAAAAGGACTGATTGACAAGATATTTAGGAGGCATGAAAATAAGCAGTACATTTCAATAAGCCACTAAGAGGGGGTTAGTGAAGACAGAAAATAGAAGGATTGTGTCTTTTACTTATAAATATAAACAGAATGTAGGAAATGAAATTCATGTCCTTAATTATTATTAAGCAATTGGCTGGAAAGTCTCAGTGAAAAATAGAGCACATTTCCAAATACCTGTGTTGCCTTCTACAGGAAGAAAATACTTGGGCCCCAAATTCTGTATATCATCTTGGGATGTTCTGGGTAGAATTATCTAAAAACCCAGTGTCAGAACCCTGGGGGACTATGGAACCAGGGAAAGGTGGGGGCTGGGGGGAGATATCAGAAGCACAGATTGCAGAGGCAGACGTGATGGTGAGGTGGATGGGATCTGAACTTCAGTATTGCCACTTGCTACTTATATGATGTTGTTAGTAGCCATCCAGTCTGAGCTTTAGTGCTTACTGGTCAAATGAGAAATGAGAAAATAGGACTAACATAAGGCTGTTTGTGATGATTACATGAAATAAGGTGTGCAAAGAGAATAGTCAGTACTTGACACAGGCTCAATAAAGAGCCAGAGTTATTTTTATTCATAAGTATGCTACTATTTTCAGAGCATTTAAGCATCTTGATTTAAGATCTATTTGTATTAGTTAGCTATTATGATCATAACACTGTGCGTAACAAACTCCCCCAGACTCTGTGACTCAAAACAACAAGTCTATATGTGCATCATTGCTGCTGTGGGCTCACTGGGGTTCTGCTGGTCTAGGATGAGTTGGACGGGATGACTCTAGGATGCACTCGCGTCCACATCTGTTCCCCAGGGCATGGTGTGCGATCCTATCTGTGGTTGTAGGAGTATCAGAGTTCAGTCTGGACATGCGTTCATGTCTCAAGTTTCTGCTTACATCATGCTCACTGATATCTCATCAAAGGAGAAAACCATGTGGCCTAGCTCACATTCTAGGAGTAGAGAAATATACTTCATCTCTAGAGGGGACAAAGGGTGTGGAAATAAGGAAAGGGAAGAATTAGAGCTGATTCTCAGTCTGTCACATCACTCTCCATGCCTCCTACTCCTCCATCAAGAATTGTTTAGGATCATCCAAGGAGAGAAAAATGGCTGCAGAGACCAGTCCCTCTTCACTCTTTCTTCCTCCCAGTTATTCTTTTTCAAGGCTGGGACCTGTCATTCTTTGAAGAAGTATCAGTCAAGCTTCCTTGATTGCAAGATACAGGAAACAACTCTGGACAGTTCTCTCAAAAAGGGAATTAAATGAAAGGCTATCAGGCATCTCACAAAAACTGACAGGTAGCTGGAGAACCAGGCTGGAAGCAGAACAGATCACAGGAGCACTCTGGAAGTCAGACAGTAAAACCTGATCCAGTGGTCTAGTGCTCAGAATTCAGAGTCTTGGCAAAGGCAGTACTATTGAATTGGTGCCCACTCCCTGGTTAGGGTTATGCAGGCAGCACAGCTGGTCTGGACTACCCACAATTAGGAAAAAAGAAGCCAAGAGCTACCAGGAAGGGACAATGGCAGGGATGACCAAAGCCCTCAGTGTCCTCCTCTGTGTCAGCTTTCAGGCCCACAGGTGTGGCAGAAAGAGGTCTAAATGCACACAGTAGCCAGATTCTAACCCCTGTTCCACCACCAACTAGCTTAGAAGCCTGACTCCCAGGTAAACGCACTCTTCTCTCAGAAATGCTTGTAAGCACTTACAATTTCCCAGAAACTATTCTAAGAACTTGGCAAATATTAACTCAGTAGTCCCTATCTCAAGGGAAGGTGACATTGTACCTGAACTCACAACTATTTTAAATAGTAATATTCATTGTTTCTCTTGTTCACGATGCTCTATTCCTTTGAGGACACTGAAATTGATGCATCTCAGTCTACATTTCACACCACACCCACCACCAGAGTTCCAGTGTCCTTTACCCTCACCCTTTCCCCTCTTTCCTTTCCTTCCTCCTCTCATCCCCCTGGTAGCCATAGTCCGGTGTCCTATAAATTTTGTTGGGATTTTTATGTTCATTTGTTTCATTTCATTATATTTCACATATGAGTAAAACCATTCAGTATTTCTCTTTTTCTCTCTGACTTACTTCACTTAATATACTCCCCTCCAGTTCCATCTAGATTGTTGCAAAGGGCACAATTTCATCTTTTTAAATTATTGCATAGAATTTCATTGAGTATATAGACCACAGTTTTATCTAGTCATCTGTTCATGGGCATTTCGGTTGTTGCCATGTCTTGACTCTTGTGAACTACAACTTGATTGCAAGGATTAAATGGTCAATGTGTGCGAAACATCCAGCACAACCCCTGTCTACAGAAAATTCTCAGTACAGGTGTTCCCTTCTCCCACCATTTCCCACTTCCATCCCTCTAGGAGCTCCATGAGACAGGGATGCCTGGGTTTCAGGACCATCCTAGGCTTCAGATATTGACACCAAGGACAGGTTCCTTCCAGAAGCACAGCCCCGACTGCCCAGCAGAGCCTAGGAGAAGGGCTGGCATTGTAAGACATGCTGAAGCCTCTTCAGGGTGTGACTCAGGGTATCTTGCTACTCCACCTTTGGCAAGGAGACTTCTGGTCTCATTTTCTATGCAATTAGCAGTGCTGTATATATTCCAGGGTGCTGAGAGAAATGTTCTCTATCTCTGTTCAATATAGGAGCCAGTAACCACATGTAGCTCCTGAGCACTGGGGATGTTGCTAGTTTACTGAGAAACTGAATTTATATTTAGTTTTATATTTAAATGTAGATAGTTACTCACAGTTAGTGCTTCTGAATGGACAGTGCAACTAGTGTTTTTGATGATGTGGAACCATTTGACAGATGGTGTGGGCATGGGACAATGATGCCATTAGGGAAGGACTCAGCATCTCACTTTCCACTCCTAGCTGGCTGCTCTGGAGGGTTCCTGCCCTGACAGTCCCTGCCACTCTTCCTGCAGTCTCCTCAGCCCCCAGCATTAAACACATCCCCCAACCCTGGAAACCCACAGATGCCTTGGGCAGGACTCTTCCTCCTTCACCCCTGCCCTCGGGTTTCTCACAATAAATGGACTCAAAGGTTAATGGAGGTGAGATAAACGGGAGACAATTGGAGAAGAATGAATTAATCTGGGTTTCAGTTTCCCCAGCATGACTCATCCCTTCAGAGACACCTGTCTAGGTTCACAGGTTGTGTTTTACAAAAGAACAACACAAAATCTGTATTCATCAATAATATATATATTTCTTTCTTTCTTTTAACGGAAAGGTGCAGTTAGGAATGAGAGTGAGTAGGCAGGCAGGCAGAAAGAGAGAGGAGAAAGAAGCATTTTTATTTCATTTTCATTTAGATTTTCACACCGGTTGTTTCCCCCTGGATCAGCGACTCAAACTCAGAGCTTTTAGACCTTGTATTCCTTTGGAGGCGATGGCGATTGACCCAACCGCCACTCAACCAGGGTACCCCCCAATAACCATATTTGCTAACAGAATATCAAAGCTAGTGGGACCTCCAAGAACATGTAGGCCAACATCCTCATTTTATGGATGGGGAAACTGAGGTCTGAGTTGGGCAACCTGGAAGCCTCTTTAGTCCTACAGGTGGGCTCAAGGGTTGCGGGGGATGAGGAAGTGCATTCCACAAAAATCCCAAGAGATTGAGCCAAGGATGTATTCAGAGACATGTGTCCAAAGTGGGTCATCTGACCAATGTGGGGGTGCAGAGGTGTCGACACATGGAGAGGGAGCTGGGGAGGATGAGTTCAGCCACAGAGGTATGGACCCACATTCCAGACAATTAGAGCCATCTCCAGGACTGCCATATTTTGTTTGCTCTGCTGTAACAAAATGCCACAGACTGGTGACTTACAGCAAACATTCATTTCTCACAGTTTTGGGGACTGAGAAGTCCAAGGTCAAGGTACCACGAGTGTCTGGCAAGAACCTGCTTCCTGGTTCATAGACTGACCTCTTTTCATTGTATCTATAACTGGAGGAAGGGGCGAGGGAGCTCTGTAGAGTCTCATATTTTTGTTAAAAAATAATTATTGAGGCAATTTTGATTTATACAATAATTCCTCAAATATATATCAACATACCCTTCCCACTGTCAAATTACCAAAAGTTCTTCACCATTGTCCACTGGACCCCACCACTTGAAACAACCTCCCACCCTGTTCCCTATTAGTAACCTCAGTTCTACCGCCAATATCCAAGGTGGGTTTTGTTTAGTCTTTTCCTTTGCTTTGTCTCTTCATGTTCCACCCATGAGTGGGCTCATCTGGTATCCATCTTTCCTCTTTTGACTTATTTCACTTATTATAATGCCCTCTCCTTCCATCCACGTTGATTCAAATGATAGGATTTCATCTTTTCTAAGGGCTATGCAATATCCATTCTTCTGATGATGGGCACTTAGATGGTTTCCAGTACTTGGCTATCGTCAGTAATGCATGTATCTCTGCAAAGTAATGTTTTTGTCACTTTGGGATAAGTATCCAGAGATTTGGGATGATGGGATCGTATGGAATTTCTATTTTCAATATTTTGAGGAGTCTCCATACTGTTTTCCATAAGGGTTACACAAATCTGCTCTCCCAACAACTGTGTAAAAGTATTTGTTCCCTTTTTTTCCACACCCTTGCCAACATTTATTGTTTCCAGGCTTTTGGAGAATAACCAATGCTCAGTTGTAAAGTTCTATCACATTGCTCTTTTAATTTGCATTTCCCTAATAACAAGTGACAAAAAAACATCTTTCATGTACCTGATGACCATCTGTATGTCTTCTTTAGAGAAATGTCTATCCAATTCTTCTGGCCAGTTTTTGATTTGTGGGGTCTCCTTTATAAGGGCACTAGTCACATTCATAAGAGCTCCACCCTCATGATTGAATCACTTTCATCCCATTGACAAATAACGTCACATTACTGGTTTCTACACATAAATTTGAGGGAGCACATACATTCAATCTATAATAATGGCTCATAGCAGACTTTTCTGGATTTCTAGGGGTCTACCTGAAAATTCTTGATGCATTTTATAAACCTAAGATGAGTCACAGGATAAAAATGGTAGAACTTTGCCCCATTTGCCAGTGTTAGCTCCAGGACTCATTCCAACATCTTCTGTCATCCTCGTCTCTCACCCTTGACCACTTCTAGCAAAAGAGGTCACATATCATGAAACTCTTTTCCCATCTAGATTTGTTTTAAAAACACACATAGTTATAACAATAGTTATAATTGTTTTTTTAACACTTCTTACTAATGGTCAGTCATATGCTGATGGCTTCCTAAGTCATTATGTCACTTGATTCCCATAACAACACTGTCAAGTAGACTTCCTCTCACCCATTTTACAGATGAGGAAACAGCTTCAGGAAGACCAAGAAACTTATCTCAAGTTGCAGTGCTAATAGGTGACAGAGCTGAAACTTGAATCCAAGTCTGTTTGACTTCAAAGCCCATGTTTTTGTAAACTTTGTCAGTGTAGCGGGATAGACTCACTAGCTCTGTTTGACAGATTTGAAAATTGAAAGCTTAAGTGAAAGCCTGGGACAGTGATGGGTAGTGATATAGAGGACAGAAGACAGGACTTTGACCCCCGAGTTCCATGTTCTTCCAGAGATCCCATTTTCACTTCCTTGTGTATCCTGGTCATTTCTCTTTAACTAGGTGACTTCACCATTTATTTCCTTTGGCAGGTGGGGAGGGGTCTCTCCTGGTCCCAAGAGCCACCCTCAACAGTGAATATTGATTCGGGGAGTCAGGAGTGTGATCTTATTCTGAGTCATTTCTGAAGGCAAACCACTTCTTAAGTGGCACCTGGTTAAATTATGGTGCCTTGTCCTTTCGGAAGCTCCTTGTGTATGAAGGAAGGCGGGGCTCCCCGGAGGCCGCCAGGAAAGGTTAGGAGCTCCATGAAGCATCCTCATGAACACTGGCCTGCTCCAAGCTCTGAGCAAAGAGCACTCCACCTGATTAATAGGCACACACTCTGTCTGGGTGCAGGCTGAGCCCAAGGGGCTGTTCATCATCCCGCTTTGGTTCTTACCTGCGGGGGAGGGACTGCTAAGTCACCACTTTCTTGTTCATGCTGCTCCCCACTGTCCCTGTGAGGACTTGGGGATCCTTCCCCAGGTGGCTTGACACCTCTCCTTCCACCCTACTGCATGCCTCTCACAAATACATCCAGACGCCTTCAGAAAAAGCAGCTCGGTGATCAAATCTGAGTGGTGCCCTCTGCCCTTGGGGTCAGGAGAGATTATGGCAGGAAGCCTAATAAACCTGGGAAGATTCCACTGAGGTTAAAGGACTTCACTCTCCTTTTCAAAGGACAAAAGGCAGGAATATTGACTTTTGCTTGTTTTCATTTTGTTTTGCATTTTTTGTGGTAAAATACACAGAACATAAACTTTACCATTAGTAACATTTAATACACTCATAATGCTGCATAGACCTTCAGTTTCGAAACATTTTCATCAGACCATAAGGAAGCACTGTACAAACTCACCAGTCCAATTCCTCTGTACCATCCCAGCCCAAAGCCACTTATCTCCTTTCTGTCGGGACCTGTTTATTCTGGATATTTCTATAAATAGAACTATATACTATGTAGACTTCTGTGTCTTGTTCCATTCATTTTACATGTTTTGGGGTCATCCATGTTGCACGTGTCAGAACTTCATTCCTTTTTATGGCTGAATACTATTCCATGGGAGAGATCAATTACATTGCATATATCCATTCATCTGTCGACAGACATTGAGTTGCTGCTACCTTTTGGGTACTATGAATAATGCTGCTGTGGAAAATCATGTATGAATTTTTATTATAGCATCTCTTTTTTAAAAAAATAGAAATATTGTTTAATATATTTGAAACAAATCTATTTAAGTCAGTGCTGTCCCAAATAGTAGCCACTGGTCACATATGAGTATTTCAATTTCAGCTAATGAAAATGAAATACAATAAAAACTTCACTTCTCAGTTGCATTAATCATATTTCAAGTGCTCAAAGCTACATGCGGTTAGCAGTTAATATTGAATAAAACAGCTATAGGATACTTCTCTTTGCAGAAATTTTCATTGGTAAATCTATCTCATGTGTACTATGAATGAAAACCCTGCTAATCTGTCAACAGTCATCCCAGTTTCTACAGTTTTCCAGTCAGTCAGTCTTCCTGATCTTTCCCTTACCATGGGTTGTCCTCTGAATGCCAGACTATTTCACTGTCCCTTGCCTTGCCACAGAAGGGAGGAGTATTTTCTCTACTTGCTTGTGTCTCTCTCTTCATTTCAAGACAGTTGAAACCAAAACTCCTGCTTCACCCTCTAATTTGTATGCACTGAGGGAGCACATTCTCCTCCAGCCTATTTGCACCCATAGTCTGGCTCTTTAACAGTCACCCTCTTGGCCCCTAATAGGGCGTTGGTGTTACTGATAGAACTCAGTATGGGGAGGCATCCCGGCCTGCAAATGCTAATGCTGTCACATCACCATAGATTGCTCTAAGTTCCTATGTTCGTCCCTTCCTGCATCTGCCCAAAGCATCTCCAACAGTGTTTTCCAGATGCATATTCATATCGGGTTAACTGAAGTGCCAGGGAGGGTCCTTGAGCCCCTCTGCTCTTATGGAAGCCCTTGCGGGTATCTATTATTACCAAAACAAGTCCTCGAAGGGCCCTCTGCCAACAGTGTTAGAAAAAGCTCTGTCTATGGAGGGGAGGGTTGGCTGGGGTGGGCTTCTGAGTCTCCGTCTCTGCATGTGGTACTCACAGGCAGGATGGCTGGGGCTGGTGTGTGTTGTGGGCCACTGGACTGAGTAGCTGAGCTTGACTGAGGAGCACGGTGACAGGCCTAGGTGGAGATTTCTGGAACCAACAGTAAAATGCACTTAACTGCGTTGAAAGGACGTCCCATCTCACACTCACAGATTACCTGAAGAATGAAATTGAGAGTGATAAAGGGGATGGTGGTTTCCTCTAGGATGCTCGGTCTAATGGTGTCTTCCCAACAACCCTGGGCAGCAGGCCCCATCTCCCAGCATGGAGTGGGTGCTGATGCCCAGTCCCATGAGGTGAAGGTGCTGATCAGTTTGTAACCAAGCATAAAATCAAGAAATACATGGTGGGTGTGTCTGGCCTATGAACCACCATTCCACAGGCCTTCTGCCCAGAGCCACCCTGCCAGGCAGCAGGATTCACGTAAAGACACGGAGAGACAAGTCTCAGCCTCAGCCTCCTTCTCATCACCAACATGATCATCTGGTAAGATGCTCCTTTAAGCTCCAAATCATGGGAGGACAAAGAAACAAATGCCCCTCTGGCTGAGACTATGGGCCTTCCCACAACTGACCAGAGCAGGGCTCACTCTTCTCCCATGAGCCACTGTGAACCCAACCAGTGTGGAGGAACTAATATGTGACTCTGACCCAAAGCTTGAAGCAGGTTGGGGGAGTTGAAAAGTGCCTGTGAACAAAATACTACAAGTATCAGCATTATCCATGAAGCAGAGGGCTTTTATTTTGCTTTTATCCACAGACATCTCTTTTTAGTAACGACCAACATATTTTTTAAAGTATTTCATTGTCAAGCTGAGATTTTAAAGCATTTTATTTTTTCCACTTTTATTTATTTACTTTTTGACACATGTAAATCCTTGAGGGGTACAGCATCACAAGGATTCTGTGTCCAATGACCTTTGCTTTGGAAGGTTGCTTTGGCATTTGTCAGGAGTCATGCCACTGCTTCCTTGGGCGCGAATTACCTTTCCCCAGAGTCCAGATTTCATTTAGTTTGCCCCCAGAAGTGTTGTTCTTAGCTTTGTAGACATAAGCACACCTCTTGCCTAGGCAGAATTCTGTTTCATCTCGAGCATAAAATGCCTTCAATTTTAAGAAGAGCTGTGTGTTCCTGCTGGTTCTGACAGCCAGCAAAACAGGCCGTAAACCACAGCCTTCCAGGCACCTTTGTCATTTTAGAAGTCCTGCTCCCAAAAGGCAAAAATCGTCAAGTCCACCCCAGTTACTAGTCCCAAAACTTCAGCAGCAGGAACTCCTGTCCTTAAAGAGTTTGAATGAAGAACATCCAGGGTGGGACTTGCTTTTGGAGTTGGTGGGAAATCTAACTCCTCAGCTCTGCTGTGCTGTCAGGAGTCCCTGAACTTGGGGAGGCCCTGAGCAGGTAACAAACTGGAAGAACACCCCAAAGACAACCAGCATCAGCTACCAGGCTGAGAGTCCAACCCTGTCAAGCTCTCCGAGGACTGCTGCTTGGTCATCTCAGAGTTTTACACACCCACTTGCTGCTCCATGCCAGAGTGCTCAGTCCAGTCCTTGCTGCAATCCTGACCCATAAACAAAATGGTGTGGTAAGCAGCTTAAAAGCCAACCCAACAAAAACAAACACACAAAACACCTTTATCCAACTGGAAATTTTTCAAGTTCATAAATGGCATACATTTGCTAATAAGAGTAAGATACTCAGACCAAAATGGGGACTCGCCCAAGGTCCTCTTGCTCAGGCACTTAGGCCGCCTCTCGCCTGGGCTGTGCTCACAGCCCTGTCATCTGTCTCCCCTGCAACTGTCACCCTTTGTGCTGACCAGTTCATCACACAGATGCACCCACTGCTGCACTGCATGCTGCTTCTGGCCTATGTTACTTAACAAAATGCTTTTCCACTCCGGTAACTCTTCCCCTGATGGCACCGTCAAGGAGCAGGCCTCCTCAAGTCACGAATCCCCTCAGATAGGGGGTCCTTCCTGATATCTGAGGCTGCCCAGTTCTGGAAGAACAGGAAGACAATGCTGTGTTTGAGAGAGAGAGGGTAGTGTTTCCTATGGTCTGAGGAAAAAGGTCCTGGCCGGGTCACCAGGCCGGCCTCCTGTCAGGAGGGAAAGTGGGGGAGCAGCGATGAACCTGCTGCTCAGTCAAGCAAGCGCAGGCAGGAAACCAACCAAGAAGCCACTCAGCAGCCTCCTCGTGGAGGCTGTCTCGGGCACCCCACAGGGGGCCCCAAATGGGCTTTTAAGCATCTAGGGGGTAAGGCTGCATTCTGGAAAAGCCCACGCACTCAAGAAAGATTGACAGACCCCAGGAGGCTGGCACCAAGTCGTGGTCCTCCTGGGAGGACGACAGGGAAAGCAGGCTGGTGGGCCGTGGGAGTGAGGGCGTGGGCAAGTCTGGGCTGAGGAGGGAGAGACAGCCGCCCTGTGGGCCTTTCTAGCTGAACAGCCCCCCCAACACACCACACACGCGCACACACACACACACACACACACACACACACACCCCACAACCTGCTGGAAACCTCCAGGCCCTGGGTCACAGGCGGCAGGAGAAACCCTGCTAGTGGTCTATGGCCAGCCCTGCCGCCCGTGCAAATCTGGGCAGTTCACTCCCTCCTGGAAATCCCGTTTTATCATTTACATAGTGGACACTAAGCCAGGGACAGACGAGATCACTGGCTTTAAGCTCTTTCTTTTCAGCCAGGGAATTCTTTATTCAAATAGAATCTCACAAAGAATAAAGAAAAAACGTCCTATGAAGAATAAAGCAAAATAGAATAAAGCAAAGCTACTCTGATTAAAGGGAGAGGTGGTGGTGGATGGAGATGCGGCCAGAGGACCACCACAGGCCCAGCCCCACCCTGACTTCTGGCCCAGAGACTTCCCAGCTCCAGGTACCGATCATTTCAAAGGCATCTTTGCTGTTCTGGAGGAAATGCTGGAGTCAGGCACACCCCAGATTCAGATCTCTGTTCTCCCTTTTTCCTCCCTGTGTCATCTGGGCAAGTAACACATCTAGTTTAGCTTTCCTTTCTTCATCTGTAAGGTGTACTAATATTACTTATTCTCTGGAGGTCTTAGGAGACTAAAGTGGCCCTGGCGTAGAATCTAACACAGGTGCCATCTTTGTCCTCTCTTCCTCTGTACAAAATGACTTTGTAGCCCTTCTCCTATTCCACGCAAACATGCCCATTCAAATGTGTATATAAGTCTAACTGTTTCATACACATTTTTAGAGTTGTCTCCACTTTGCTGACCTTCTCTCCTCTCCAACCTTCTAATCACAACACCCTCCACTTCCAGCCCAGCTCTTCTCTGGGTAACTGGGTAATGAACCAAATGTGTTATGTCTCCTATTTTTCTTTACGTTTATTCACATGAACATCATCACTGTCCACATTATTGACTTTTTGCCCATGTTTTGCATTAAATGCATCACATTATATACACTTGTCTTTAACTTACTTTTCTTCAAACTGCTCATGAAAATCACTCCTGGTCAATGTCTTATTTCCAAAGTGTTCTGTTAATGGGTTACAAAACAGACTATCTTATGAAAAATGTGCAATAATTTATTCAACTATTTCTAATTGATAGAGATTTACTTTTTTCCTGTATAAGAAATAAATATTCTATAAAAAACAAAAGGCACATCCTGGTAGAGTAGTTGTTTAATTAGCTGCCTTCTGCCGAGAGCACTGGCACATATCCTAGGGACTCAGTTTCACCCGACACAGCGGTGAAAACCAAGATGAACAGCTAAATAAATAAAGGGCTTCTTCCTCCTCTCTCTTCCTACCTGTCTCTTCTCCCCTTCATTCCTGCATGTACCATTTCTTTAAGCAAAATTTCTAGCATAAAAATCCATATTAACTAGTGCTTTTATTTCTATGGGACAACTGAGAACTAAGATTGCTCTTAACTTTAATAGATACTGCCAGATCAGTTTCCAAAATGGCAAGTATAAATCATATTTCCCCATCTAAGTCAGTAGTAGACATTCCCAGGCTTTTAATTTTCGCATACTTGATAGCTTTAAATTGTTCACTTTTACTTTTCTTGACATATTTTCACTGATTACTCTTGAATGTACATGTATATAACATTTGTTGATCTGTTCTCTTGTGGATTTCTTCTTTGTTTCTCTACCTAATTTTCTTGTTTGTCCAGTTCTTGTCAATTTGTACAAGCTCTTTACAATTATAGATAATCTTGTCTCTCTACTATTCTTCAAATAATTCCCCACGTTTACTGTGTGTGTCTTCTGTGTCTTGACTTGGTGTCTGTTGTCATATGTAAGTTTTTAATTGCTCTACTTTGATACGATTTAAGAACTTCTGTTTCTTAGTGTCAGATTGAATAATCTCCTGTGTCCCTGGATTGAATGTTTAGGCTCTTAGATTTTATAGAATATTTTTATTTATAGATTTATTTATTTATAGATTCAAAAAAAATTGTTTCCCATAAATAGAAATACCAACTTCACTGGATTTTAGGTTTTTGATGATTTTATAATTATTTCTGGATTTTCCGTCCTGTTTCACAGAACTATTCATTTGCTTTTAAGCAAATAACACAGTTTGTTTCTAGAACCTTTATAGCACTTTGTGATAGCTGGCAGTATGTGCGCATTTTCTGTTTTTTGGTTTTTTTCTTTTTAAATATCTTGTCTAGTTTCAGTTTTTTATATAGAGCATAAGACCATTTTATCCATTTTCAATAATCTTATTGGGGTTCAAATTAGAATTGCTTTAGATTTAGATATCAATTCTGTAAAAATCAAATGGCACTACATCTACTGTTCAGATAATACTTTACATGCAGATTTTTGATAAAATGCTATAATTTGCTTCATTAGGCCTTGCACCATTCGTACCTTAGCATTTGCTAAGTTGTGTTATTTTTTCCCAGCTTTTGTCACTTTGCTAGAATAGAAGAAAGTTATTAATTTTTGTATATTAACCTTATATCCTGCCACCTTACAAAACTCTCATATACATTCTAGTAAATTTTAAATTAGATCTTACTGAGTTTTATAGAAATACAATAATTTCAATAAAAAAAAGAGAGAGGATTTATCTTTTCTACTGTGTCTACCAATGCTTTTGGTCATTGCAGTACCAAAACAAAATAAGTGAATAATCATAATGAGGACAAACATCTCTGTCGAGTTCTTAATTTTTAATTTAAATCTTTTTCGGGTATGACATTGAGGGCAATATTTGCTTTTATTTTTTCGCTATATTTATGTAATCTAATTTTTGCTATAATTAACTTTTTATTATATTAATATGTAAGTCATTCCTATCTCTTTCACTATTTTACTGAGATTTCATTAGAAATGGCTACAGACTTATAGCATGTTAAGCATTAATTGATGAGATCCTGTAATTTTTCCTTTAGTGTATTGATACTCTAGAATATAATCATAGAATTCTAGATATTGAATTAGTTTGCATTCCTTGAAAAAAATTCTATTTCATCATAATATTTTTTTCTTTTGAAATATTGTCAGAGCCTATTCACTCATTTTTTTAGTTAAAATGTTTGCACCTAGAAACATATGCGAGATTGTTCTATTTCTTTTAAAAATCATCTCCTTTTCAGCTTTTGATATTAGACCTATGCTGCCCTCAGAAAATAAGTCAGAAGACATCTCCACCCTGTCACAGGACCTAGAGTAGTCCATCTAACACTGGAATCCCCTGGTCTTTAAAGAGTAGATGAATCCCAATGTGATATCCCATTGACCCTGGTTATTTATGGTAGTGCTTCAGTAATTTTCCCCATTCTTTTATAATAATTTCTGTTTAAATGTTCCACTTCTTCTTGGATCAATTTTTGTAGTTTGTGTTTACTAGGAAATTATTCCTTATAATTTTTTTTAATTTGTTAGCATTTAATTACTAATTTCTTTTATCTTAGTTTTCTTGTGTTTGTGCTTTTGTTTACTCTTACTTTACTGTTTACTGATATCATTTGTTTCCTTAATCAAGTCATGAGGATATAGTTCATGTTACTGTTCTAATTTTATTTGAAATGTCTTTCTGTTTCTTTAATTTCAACTTTAGTCTTTATCAGTTTCTATTCCTAGATTTTAAAGAAGTATTTTATTTGTGCATTTTAAATGTTTGAAATCTGAGCTTCCTTTATTTTAAAAAAGTATTTAGTGCTATTAATTTTAATTTTCATTGCTTTTTCTGATCTGTGGGTTGTGTATAAAGTGTTTTTTTTTTTTTCATTGACTTCTGCAGAATTTGTAATGTTTTGATTTCTCTACCATTTCATGGATTTTCTAAGATTGGATATTTTAATTTCTATGTGCTTGAAACTTGTTCATCTTTTTATTATGTAGTTCTAATTTTACTAGGATATGATTGGAGAATATGGCTTCTATTTTTTATATATATTATATATATATACATATATATAATTTCTACCTTTTAGAATATTCAAAATATTTATTTTAGAGAAAGAACATGATCAATATTTCATATAATTTATAAACATAGAATAAGTATATTTTTTGTTCTAGGAAATTATAGATGTTACATATGGTCAAAATTATTGATTTTTAAAAATTTGTGTATGCTCACATTTAGTTCAATTTATTATACATAAAGTTTTCTGCTGGAATAATATTGAAATATTTCTGCGTAATTTAAAAGTCAAGCAAGGTCTTATATTTCTTATAGCTTTAGCTTTAATTAAATGTTTAGCTGATACATTGTTTTGTGTATACAATTTATAAAATACCTTCCTTATAAATTATACATTATGTTACGCAATGTCTCTTTTTGTCCTATTTAGTGTTTCATCTCAAGTTGTAATTTGTCCTATATTAAATATTGCCACTTTTGCCTTTTATTTGTTTGCATTTCTTGGTATTCCTCTTCTTATTTTTTTCATTTGAATCTTCATTATTCATTTCTTTTAAGTATATTTGCTTAAACAGTATATAAAGAGCTCTGACAATGAGAAAATTCCATTTGTCTAATAGGGTTTAATAACATATTCCTGCTTATTTTTGTTTTCATGTTGCTTTATATTTATGATTTCTCCTACATTGTTATTTTCTCTTTTTCTTTAATTTACTGTTTTGATCAAAATGTCATTCATCTTACTTTTTGCCATATTAATTTGTAGGCTCTAACAAATCTGTTACATTCAATTCATGTTTTCTACTTTCCTTGTGCTCATAAGCATACACTCTTTCTCTATTATTATTAACTATTTTACAAAGCAAGGCATTCTGCTCTCACATTGTTGACCCATTTCTACTCTAGTGGTGAAGCCATTAGAATACCTTCATTTTCCCCTCTGGTATTTTTCTGCCCCCTTCATTCTACCCCACTCTCATTGTGGAAGAGACATTTGCAATGTCTTTCAATTCTTTCCCCACCGACTGCCCTTGCTGACCTAATGTTCCTGAAATAGTTTAGTGCATTTAGTTCTAGATTATTGCTAGAATTTCCCTTGATATATCTCCCTTCAATTTTCAGATTCTGTATTTATAGTTCAAATTTTAAGAATTATTTTGTACTTCTAGATAACATGTTATTATCAATTCAGAAATTTTTGCTGTTTTTTATATCATTTCTGTTGTCTAATTTATACTATGTGATCCCTTTTTTTCTTTTAGGTTTCTTGATTTCATATTTTAATTCCTTCATTTTTTCCTTTGTGATTTTGATCTCTTTATATCTTTACTCTATGTATTGGCATACATTATTTCCAGACTAGACTCTCTAAGTCACTTATTCAGTCTCAATAGTAGCTATATTTTCCTTTCCTTAAACTACCATATTGTTCTATTTGGGAATCCATGTTGTTTCAAGAAGTCTTTGTGTGTGTATCTGCTGTTCTTGATTGTCAGTAAGTGCTCTGTTTTCTATTGGGTCTCAGAGATAAAGAATTTGAAATCAGACCTAGCCACAGATACAAGAGAAATTAAAATACTTTTATAAGCGAATAATACATATAACTTTTGGGCTGTCATTTTAAAATCTACATGAAACAGATTTCCATATGTATGCACACACGCACACATATATATATATATATGAGTTATTTCTTAAGACAACTTCTTCCACCTTCATTAAGATTCTCTGTGTTTCAGCTTCATGAATATTGTTGGAACTTCAAAGGACCTGATCACAGAGAGCTCTGCAACCAGGGATTCAGGCAGAGTACACATTTCTACCTGCTCAAACTCATATATAATATAAAAAGTTTTGCTTTGATACAAAAACATTGCTCTCTCCAGATGAAATATACACAGTGACCACTATGTGTGTGATATTTCTTAGCAAAAAAAAAATTCAAAACTGACTGACCCCAGAAGAAGTAGAACATTTGAAATGACCTATTCTCATAGAAGGGAGGGAAAAGTTGTTAGAGGTTTGCAATTTAATGAGTAACCAGGGCCCAACAAGATTACAACTGGATTTCATTTAAAATATGAGGATGAAGAGAGAAGCTCTCTTTGGCTAGGTGTTCATTTTGCCTTAAATGGCATCACAGATGAGATTTGCTGGGATGGAGACTGAGATGGAAAAGAGCCTGCAGAAGAGTTATTAGGGGGTCTTTGGGGAGAGGAAGGAAAAAAGTAGGATTGGGGAGAGAGTGATGGGCAGTTTGCAAAACGCTGACTTGATGAAGAGCTCTGAAGTCATGGCCCATTGGGGTTTTCCAGAGCTCAAATGAAGGAGCTGGGCTTGAATGAAAACCAGCCAGGTAGTCATTGTGATCTACCTGGAAAGTGGGCATGAACTTGGATATGCCAAAAAAAAATTCCTAAACCAAGCTGGTTGCCAGTTGAGTACTGTCTGCTGACAGGTCTCTTAGAAGCTCAAGGAGGAGTAATTCTCTGTACGGGAATCTGCTACAGATGTGCCATTATTTTAATTTGTGACTACCTGAATTTCTGACATGTTATTAGACTATCACAAGAGTGATAGTCCATAAGCAGATGGTGGAGCAGGCCCTCATGGTTGGCCATTGCTGTACAGTGGCAGGGTGACCATCAGTCTGAAGTATTTGGAGAACTCTTCTTTTTTCCCAGTCACCAGAGCACATTGGACTCTGTCAACTTGTGTAGGCACATGGAAACAGGGGAAGGAGAGGCCTGGGGGTGGAATTTTTCTGCAGACAAGCCCCTCCCAGGGCCTGTTACTTTCTATGCTCATCATTCTCCTTCCTGGAGGAGAATGTCTGCACCAGTTCCTTTGACCATGACCCCATGGTTTCCAGGATTTTACAAAGGCCACCCTGGTAGTTGTTGGACCTGGGAGAGTCAGACTCATTATATTTGACACTGGAGAAGAAAAAGCTGCAAACTGGCCACCGTCTGCTCACAATTCTTTCCTGCCTCCCATTTTCTCACCTTGTCTAGCAAAATCAGGCAAAATATTTTTGTTAGTTGAGTAGCTAAAATCAACATGCTAATCTGGCAGCAAGCAAACCCCATGAGAACTGAGCTGGAGGCAGACAGGAGACATGTACTCCATGTGGACAAATATAAGCAATCATCAAAGAAGTCCCTTAATGGTGAGTAGCCAGTCCTGGGCAGGACCCATATGGACTCTGAATGGAACAATTATCAAACTGCCAGAGACAGCGGTCTCTGTGTATATGTCCATCTGAAGAGATCAATGTTTATGTATCTTAGCAAAATTTATATCTTATATATGAATGTGAGCAGGTGGAAATATTTACTCAGCCTGATCCCTGGTTGCAGAGCTTTGTATGATCTAAGTCCTTTGAAATTCGAACATATTGATGAGACTGAAACACAGGGGCTCTTTATTAAGCCAGAAGAAGCTGTCTTAAAAAATCAGTCACAACCTCATCTATATGTTTGGAAAGTGTTAATTGAAGTATCCCAATCATGGAAGAGCAAGGGGTTGATGACTCCTTAGAAGGGCTGCTCCGGCTCAGACAGTTGGGGCCAAGTTAAACACCACCAGCAATTGTGACGAGAAATCCGGACTAGCAGGAGGAAGAAAGGAGAAGCGAAGCAAGCACGGAAGGGAGAGTGCACAGGGAGCTGTGTGCATGCAGATGTTGGAAGGAGACATACAAAAGGAAGACTCGCAGCCAAGGACAAATGCTAGAGTACGCTTTGGGGCAGTAGGAGCAGTGTCAGGAAAGCTACAGTACTGAATGAGCTGAGGTTTGGAAGAAAAAAGTCAAGGACAAGAGAAAATTAATTCATTTTTTTTTTTTCATTTTGTTTGGAGCCAGGGAAGTACAAACTTGACTGCTGTTTGGGGACGCTGGGTTCTCTGCTGCAGGTGACCAGGGCTCCCCAGAACATGCACGCAAACCCACAGGGATGGGGCAACACATGTGTCACGGGCTACATTGTTAGCTGGAGTCACCAGAAAGCACAGAGCCCACAGCTCCTTCACTGTTTCCCTCATGAAGGATTTGCGAGGAGGGGTGCAGGGTTGATTCGAGAGGGGAAGTGCAGGAAAAACCAGGAGACGGAGGGGCAAGCCCAGCTGTAGGGGAGGCAGAGGGGTAGGGGGAAGGCGGGCAACTGCTGAGCCCTCCACAGAACCCCCCTGATCAGAGCGCCACAGACCTTTATCTCATCCAAGTCCTGACTCATACAAATTGTATCTCAAATAGAGAAAAATTTCAATAACAGGACCTCAAAGAACCCACTGTCTGGATGCTCTCAAGATGCAGGAAGAACAAGAGAGGGAGGAGAGTACTCACACAAAAGCAGGGCAGATGCTCAAAACTGTAAAACAGAAGTCAATTTCTAAATAGGAAACTAAAGGTCATTAACCTCGGCATGAATTCCTGGAAAAACTAACTCTGTTTAAGGATGACAGCATCGGGCCTCTGAGGGATCGTGAAGAAAAGATCAGCAAATCCAGGAGATTTTGTTTTAATTGTGTGCATCTGAATGATCAGGGTGTCTGAGCTTCAGCAAAGCATTTCTCTGCCTCTCGGCACAGTCAGGTCCACCGAGCAGAAGCAGTGGGCTGTGTGGCAGTAGGAGGATTTCTGGGGGCTTTGGACAAGCAGCCCTAAAGAGAGTGGGGGAGTGGAAAGATCTCTTATGTTTAACCACAAGGACCTGTTTTTAGCCAGGATTTGCTTTACTTAGTGGGGAGACAGGTAGCTTGGCAGTTAAAAGTAGTTTTTGACTTGAGTGAAACTTCTCCACTTATACCTGGGCTCAGTGGCTCAGCAGGGGACTTACTTCATTATTTCTTTGAGCTTCAGTTTCCTTATCTGCAAAATGGGAGATATTTTAACCCTACTTACACACACGGAGACATAGTACATGTAAACATATTTATGTGTCCACATATACATATGTATATAAAATGGACATACGTCTGTCACATAGAACCTGTTGTCACAGGTGTGGAGTGGAGGCCTACTGAACCAGTGAGGGAGGGTGGTGTTTCTGAGCACAGTATCACTTTTCCTTCAGGAGTTATGTCCTTGAAGGGCAGGTTTGGGTGGCCCCCAGGGCACGGACTATGAGCACACCAAGGACTTTATGAAAGGGGAAAATTGAAGGTTGGAATAAGTCTAAAAGAAAACAATAAATCCTGAGCAGTTTTGCTAAATGAGAATGGATTGCGGCACTCTGGCCAGAGGGAAATTTAGGAGTTAGTGCAGCAATTACAGCCCTCCTAGAGTTATAGGGCGCACCAGAGACTCTTTAACCGCTGCCCTGTAGCCGGAAGAGTAATTCACCAGGCTGGGCTGTATGTCTCAGGAAAAGCCCTGCTCCAGACCAACCAGTTTTTTCTTCCAAATTAAAAAGCAATTTACATTCCTAAATCATGAGCTTCAGAGTTCTCCCCCATACCACTATGCAAATCTTATTCTACAGGCAGATAGATTGAGGCAGCAGTTTAAAAAAAAAGGGGGAAAAAAAGAAAAGGAAATTAAAGGAAAAAAAAAAAGAAACAGTCACTCCTGTGTTTAAATCTCTTCTGCTCTCGCTCAGGACAGAGCCGAGCACACGCCCCCACCATACGGCGTCCCACACAGCGTCCCACACGGCATCAAGTCCACGGCATCTGCCTTATCCACTTGGTCCATTCAGTCACTAGGCATCTGCTGAGTGTGGGACAAAATCTGAGTCCCCATCTGATCACCAACTTAAGACAGGAAGCAATAGCTAATCAAGTTCCAGGCATCCAACTGGATCCCAGGAAGAAAGAGGTGACATTGCAATAATAAAGAGGAGAGGAATAGCTGCTGGACATCTATTAAGAATTATGGGCTCTTGAGTAACAATTCTCGAAATGGAAAAACTAGTCAGCTTCATTATTCCTATTCCACTAAGGAGGATACCAAGCACAAGGGAGTAGAGATACTTCCATGTTCAAGTGACAAACCCAACCCAACCTGCTTCTGCAGGAAAGGGGTGAAGGGGAAGGATCCAAGAGTGCTCACAGAAAGCAGAAGTCTGTGCCTGGTGATGAACCTCAGAACCTGGACTGAGTAACTTGCCCTCTTCCCACCTCTTCTGGTGTGTCTTTGCACATTCTTCCCCTCCTCCTCCCAGCTCTGCTTTCTCTGCTTGGCTCTGATTTGCCCAAGCTGGATTGCACCCACCCTCCGAGCCCCTCCTAGTGGTACCATGATTGACAAGTCAGTTGTGTGGCTGGAATGGGGAAGAGCAGTTTTCCAAGGGAATGCATGCATGCGCTGTGTGTGCATGCGTGTGTGTACTGTATGAGTCTGAGTGGGGGTATTGTCAGAAGAGAAAGCTAAGCTGACAAAAGCTACCATCACCACATGTGCCCACTACTCAGAAGTGACTCCAGGTTTGATCTCAGTACAACCTTTGGAGAAGACTCTCCCCTCACATAGGGAAAAATGGACAAAGGTGTCCACATGGGCCACTGGGATTTGTGTTGAACTGGTGAGATGTATTCTAAAATGTGGTCTAAGAACCACATTGCTATTGTTGGAATCACCAGGCATACTGGCTAAAATGCAGGTTCATAGGCCTGACCTCAGAATCAGGCTCCCAGGGATCTACCTGTTAAGCAGCTCTCAGTGGGAGTGAAAGAAAGTCCCACCAGCTCAAGCCAAAGGGTTGGAGGCACATTTCACCCACACCTTTCTTGTCCCCTAGATGGTCTTTATGTGGAACAGAGCCCAGACTTATAAGAACATTAATTCCTTCCTCACGCACTGTGCTCCTTTTACATGCCACATACGGTGCTAGGTCCCATGCGATAAATGAGACATGATTCCTGACTTCAGGAAGTCTGCAAATATCAGTAACTAAATGTTCTGATTTTTAAATCTCCCCAGACAACCTAATAACAAACTCTCAGTAATTGAGAATGAATGAATGGAGTTTGTCGGACCACTGAGCTTTCATTTACTACCCATAAAATAGAAACATACTATAAAGAATTTATAGGAGCAGCTAGCAACTTGGAGGCAGACTGGCCCATGACAGAAATAAGTGTAGGGTGACTTACAGTTGGTTGAGGTTATTATCTCAGCTGGTGAGAGTTCGTCCCAGACACTACTGGGAAAGGAGGATCACTGCTGGGTCTAAGGGCCCATGGGCACACCCACACTCAAAACGACTTTGGAACTCTGGTCCAGGTTATCAACAAAACCTGCCTATTAGCGTGCCTCTTCTCTTGTGCTCTAAGCTCATCAGGAAATAGAAGAGAGAACTTATGAGACCACCATACTTCATGACCCTCTTTGTCCAGGAGTGGGAGGGAGGGCAGCATCTTCTCACAGAGCAGGGCGCCAGAGCCCCTGGGGGTGGGCGGGTGCCACATGGTGGCTTCCTACTGAGTTCTGGCCATAGTGTGGTGTGGCTGGCCATCGCTGTGGGGCAGGCCTCCAGCCTGGAAACAGATCGCCTTCCATGGTGCCCTCCTTACCATCTGTCTTCCTGTCACCCGTGGGAATCTGCTGAGTCTGAGGTCAGAAAGGCAGACTCTCCCTAGGGTGGAGCACTCTGACTCTGCTCCCCACCTGCTGCAGGGCCTGAGGTGCTGCACCACAGCCTCTCTGGCTCCACATGTGGGAGCTAATTCTAACTAAATATCCAGGACCTGTGCCTCCTCTGACCAATCCCCACCCATGTAAGGATGCAACCCCTTAAGCAGCCTGGAAGGTGATGCCCAGCTCCTGGCTGCATCCGGGGTCTTGTGTCTTGAGGATGAGCCTGTCACCTGATGAGCAGCTGGCATATCCATCACCAGTCAGAGGTCATCCATCCACTGCGCCCTGTCCTGTGCCAGGATGCCGTTTCCAGAGAATGCGGGGAGGTCCTCCTCTGGTGATCTTGGAGTCCCTTTGAGAGACAAAGTGTAGGCACACAAGACCAATGGAGCTGTGCACAGCAGTCTGGGCTGCAGTGGACAGGAGATCCAGCACTGAGGGCTAGATCGCTCGGTCAAGAAGGGCCCTGTGGGAGGTAGGGTGAGAGCCGGTGCTAAGGGAAGGGAAGAGGAAGTCCAAAAGGAGGTGAAGGCAGTGCTAAAGCATGAAGGAGAGGTACTGGCAGGCTGAGGGAGGCCTGGCGACATGCTACACTCCACCAGGTACCTCTTGTGCTCAGGCTGTATACACAGCCCCTGGCAGAGCAGGGGCTGGCTCCCACCTGCAAGCCTTGGCACATGTGTTTCTACTAATCAAAGTCCCCTTCCCCACTTTCAGAATCTTGTGCAGGAGTCTTCTCTCCACAGCCCAAAGACCAGGAGTCCATTCCCCTCCTGAACCCTTTCCTTGCTCCTCTGTCTTTTGAACCAAGACCTCACAGGATCTCTCCCTGCCTCGACTAGGCTCTTCCTAAGGACAGATCATGTGTTGCCTTAATAGTCTCCAGCCTCTCAGGAGGCCTGGCACACACCAGTTGCACAAGATTGACTGGCTCAAACCAAGCTGCTGACTAAACCCTGCCCACAGCCTGTCCTTGCTGCATGCAGGGGAAGTGTCCATTCTGTCCACAGCCCATTCTGCTACTGAAACCAGCTTGGACTAAGCACATTAGCGCAAACTTGTCACCCTAACTGCAAGCTTGAGTGTTTTGCAGAGTGCCAGAGCAGAAGGCCAAGTCCTGGACTGTCCAGTCCATGAGTGTACCGCCCTGTGCACACGCCCGAGAAACTGAGCGAGCATGGACCCTCCGAATCTCCCACAAGCCACACACCAAACCCCTCCAAACCATGCATGTGACCCAAGAAGGTGCCTGAATTGCCTGCCTGCAGGCATGAAGCTGACCAGAACTTCTTTTTATTCTCACTGGTTATTATTTTAGAGCCCCTACCTTGCCCCCAACACTACGCTGTATTGCAATCTCAAGGCCAGTTGCGTCTGGGGAGACAGATCTGAGCCATGCTCCAGTCCCTGGCAAGAAACACTCTGACTTTTGCAGAAGTAGGTGCCACAGCGTGGATTCCCTGCATACATTGGACACAGGAGCCTACATTCAGCAACCTCGCCTCTCTCCTCATCCCCTCCACTGTTCTTCAGCCGCGCCCCACGGGGTCACACTGGAGTACCGGGAGGCGTCAAACTTCAGAGTGGGTCTTGGCGCTGCTGCTTACACTGAGTAACAACTGGGCTATTTGCTTCAGCTTCTGAATTGGTTTCCTTCTAGAACCCAGTCAGTCATGATGGGATGTCCACGCAGAGTTGTTGTGGGTTCACACCTTAGAGATCCTCAAAAAACATCCATTTTTCTCCCCAGTGCCTGACTCCATGCACCGGCTCACCCTGCTCCTGCAGCCCCACCCAATGGTCGCCTGTCTCCTTCCTGCCTGTCTTCCCAGCACCTGGCTAGGTGGGCCCAGGTTAGAAAGCTTCCTTAACAGGATGCTTTGGCTTTACAACCAATATGTGAGCACCCAGCAGTGGGAGAGGGAAGATGGAGTGTGCCGCGGTAGGAAGGTAAGCTCAGCAAGCGGAAAACCTCAGCAAACCCCTCACTCTCTCAGAGTTCGCTGTGGCTAGAGAAGAGGTCTGCCTATTTCATCCAGTCCAACCCCCAGAGACCTCACCGACAACATGAGAATATGACAGCAGCCACACATGCCCCCTCAAAGCCTGCTCTGCCCATCTACTCGGCTGTGACGCTGCCCGCAAGTTGGTCTGCTTCTCTGAGGCAGAGACACCCAGGTAGAAGACAGTGCTGAGATGGACCTCAAAGAGGGCGACCAAGGAAGGAAGGAGACAATGCTAACCCTGTGCTCAGCACAGTGCCGAGGACACGGGGAGCATGGAAGGAGTTCTGTGAATTAGTAAGCATGTGCATTCTTACAGTTCGACCAAACTCAAAGTGTGCACTGCTCCTTGGGGTGTCTGAGGCTGCGGGCAGACAGGTAACTAAAAATGGGCTCTAAAACCCAAAGGTTTAATGATTTGTTGGTAAATATTTAGGGTCACATACAGAGAAGAGGAACTGTGTATTCACTGTCCCATTAATGTCCTGGTAATTTCTTTGAAGAGCTCAGGCCCTGTCTCTCCCTGCTCAGCTCCAGGAAGTATCTCTGCAGTCTCCACGGTCAGAAGCACATTCCCGGATAATTTCATACTTCCCACTGTTAGGAAGAGGGTGACTTCCTGGAAATTCTCTGAATCCCCTAGGGTCTCTGGGGGGAGAAGTTCTCCCTGCAGAGTTCTCGAGGATTCCATTTTGACTCATAATACACTGCTCTTCAGAACCTGTATGTATTGAAGTCCTATTAATCTTTTTGCCCCTGCAGTTTCCAAATGCTGTGCATTTAAGGCTGGTTTATACCCTTACTCACAAAACTGTGCTGCCATGAGCACTGATTTCAAGTTGTGACTGTGCTTTGTGACTGATGGCTGCGAATGCCGGCCTTGCCCAAAGGCAGCTGGGAAATGGGAACAATCATTTGTTTTCCAGTCACATTACATTTGCCACTTGGAATTTTGTAGCGTGAACATAAAACAACACATCTTCCACATACATCTTCTCTTGAACTTGCTGGCTGTCATCACCGTGCTCCTAGCATGTTCTCACCACGACCCAGGCCCCTGCCTTCCACACACGCCCAGCAGGGAAAACTCCCTGGCCATGTGGGAAGCCAGCGACGGGTACAACTGTGCCATCTCCCGCTCCAGCATGCATGAAGACGGCCAGGGGCAGATGGCGCCTCAAGCTCCATCTGTCACAGCAGAATGCATCAGGTGGAAAGGTTCATTGACTTTGTCACCAAAACCCTTGGAGGAGATAGGCATACCCACCCCTGGAGGCTGCTTGGGGAAGAGGGTGACTACTCTCCTGGGTGCAGTGGTGGAGGCACCACCCTTGGATGTCACAGACCAGAGACACAATAATGGTGGTAACATCCCAGTGAGTTCCAGGACATGGACCCAAAATAGCAGCTCCAGGGCAAGAGTTCATGTGGACTATGCATAGGTCAGAGTCCCAAATTCGTCCCATCTGGCATGAATGAGCTACCCCAAATGAGCATGTCAGCACCATTCTGGTGCCCAGGCTCATGCCGTCCCATGAAAGAAATAGAACACTCGCCGGGGACTGCAATCCACACAGCAGCCCGCTCTCCTGGAAGATCTGTGGCACCTGGAAGCAGAGAAACAGGGCCAGAACCCATTCCCATGTAGGGCTAGACTGGGAAGCCCTGTGCAAAGGCTGTGCCCCTGGAGAGGCTCAGTGACCAGAGGGTACTTAAGAAAATTCCAAGGCAGGTGCTTCTGGAATCTGGACCCATTCAGGACCTGGTCCAGGCCTGGGGTGCTCTGACTGGACAGAACTCACCATTGCGGAAGCTCCTCCCAGATATCTAAAGGGTGCTCTGAGAATGTCCAGGAAGACACAACAGGAATCTGGTCGCCTATGCTAAGGAAAATAATTTTAGAGGAAACACTGAATGAGATTTTAAATCTAAGTGTATAAAAAACTGACTTGCATAAGAACTTATCCGTCCTGTCCAGTGCTCAACCGATCACTGTGGGCTGGGCTGCGTGCTGATGGCTCAGGTTACCCAGAGAAGCCCCTGCCTGCAGGGCAAACCAACAGCACCAAGCTTCTTTCCGGGCCTTTCCCTCCTGTGCCAGGCTAGGGGTGCCCAACTTGGCTGCATGTTGGCATTACCTGGGGATGATCCTGGATCCAGGCCAGAGCAGTGAAGTCAGAATCTCCAGGGGGTTCTGTGCTAAAGGAATGACTGAAGACAGGGCATGGGAACACCAAGGACTTTGGGGTCTGCAGACCTCAGTCCAAATCCTCGTTCCACCAGCTACAAGCTGTGTGACCGTGAACAGGTGAATTCACCTTTCTGAGATTTTGTTTCCTCTCTTTAAACAGAATCCTATGCCTCATAGGACTGTCATGAGTGCAGTAACTGAGACTGTGACTGAGGTCAGGCAATTGCACTTCTGCTCTATGTGACCTTAAGAAAGGATCTAGCCTCTCCCAAACCTTGGTTTCTCCAGTTTTTTTAAATGGGCATATTTCTCCCAGACTATGGAGATAGAATAAGCTAAAGTGTTTTAAATAGGTAATATTGTATCTGACATATGAAAAGGAATGAGAGAAAGAGAGAGAGAGAGAGACAGAGAGAGAGAGACAGAGAGAGAGAGAGACAGAGAGAGAGAGAGACAGAGAGAGAGAGAGACAGAGAGAGAGAGACAGAGAGAGACAGAGACAGAGAGAGAGAGAGAGAGAGAGACAGAGACAGAGACAGAGACAGAGACAGAGACAGAGACAGAGACAGAGAGAGATTATTCTCTTGCCTTAGAGTGGATGATCCAAATCCCCCACCCAGCTTTTGGCTGTCTCCACCGTCGCCTTCCCGTTCGCCTCAACACAGCCCAGCCTGACAGCACATGCCTCATCAATCCTTCTCTCCCTTAACTGCTCTAGTCATATTAATCTTCCTTGTTCTTTCTTATCTCTGAGCCCTTGCTCCTGTCAGGTACAACTGAATGATCTCCCCTGTCCTCTCTGCCAAACTAAGATGAGCACCTCATTCACGCCTTTGTGAAATTAAAATACTTTCCGTGGCAAAAAATATCACGAACAAAATAAAAGGACAAACCGAGGGAATGCATTTACATATTCATAGCCGCTCACTATGAAGAGCTCTTACAAATTAGTGGAAAAGCATAATAACTCAGTTTAAAAAACAGGGAATGGACACACATTGTACAAATGGTGATAAACATATGAAAAGCAGCTCAGGCTCACTCATTATTAAAAATGCACATCAAAACAAGGAGATGCCATTTTTCACAATTATTTTGGCAAAGTAGCGATGACAATAAGCAGTACAGGGGAAGGGGAGGGGAGAAAGACAGGGACAGGTGCTGTTATTGGGGACACAACCTGGCACAGCCTGTTCAAGTGATGGTTCGACAACTTCACCAGTGTTTCAAACGCTTTTCCCCTTTGGGGAGACAACGCCGCCGCCAGGCGCCCTTTCGCAGTTGTAATCGCACACACACCCTTATTCATTCAGCAAATGCGTCGTCGTGACCTCTCAGTGTGTACCAGGCACTGTTCCCGGTGTCGGGGCATCACTGCTTCTGGATTTGACCCCTGTGGCTGCTGTAACACATTGCCATGAACAGAGACACTTGACACAACATGTACTTATTCTCTTACTGGTTCTGGAGGCCTGAAATCCCAAGTCAAGGCATCAGCAGGGCTGCATTCCTCCGGGAGGCTCTGGGGAGAATCCATTTCCTTGCCTTTTCCAGCTTCTAGAAACTGCCTGATTTCTCTACTCCTGGTCCCCTCATCCTTCTGCTGACTCTGACCTTCCTGCCTTCCTTCTATAAGGGCACTAGGATTAGATGCAGGGCCCACCTGCGTAACTGAACCACAACGAGAAACTACTGACAGAGAACAGGAACTTGGGTCTGAGTCAGGGAGAGATTGCTTCTTTGTAACACATCCTGTTGTTTTGTTTTCTGTTTTTTCCGTTTGTGAAAATAAATTGTCAATAAAAAAAATCTAGCCAAGGAAACAGTAGAGATGAGACTTGAGTATCTTAACTGCAATGTCCATCGTTTCCCCAAAAGTTGTCCCCTTATCTTCCTACCTGACCTCCCTCCCAGTTTCCCCAGGGCAGGGGTTAGTCTGGCCAAACTGGAAGCAGCAGATGATCCCATCCTGGGAGGGCTGGTAAGACAGGTGAAGGGACTCAGAACAATCCAGACTGAGACCGAGCATGAGTGGGATCTGAAGCGGGGGGAGGGCAAGCCAGAGAACAAGCAGCTGGTCAGTCATCTATTCTGCAAATCAATGTAGGGAGTCACCATGTACAGGCCAAGCTAGGGCCTGGGAAGAAGAGCTTGGGGCTGGCCCTGGGGTGTGCAGAGAACTGGAACCCCTCTCTGACCTCTCCCTCAGTGAGCACTTCAGATCCCCGTGCATTTGTCAGGAACTCACTCTCTACCTGGTCCCGGGCTGGGATTTTGCTCCAGGGCTGTGATTATGCAGTCCCTTGGGCTGCACAGAGATTGGAAGGGACAGGCACTGGGGCTGGTGACAAGTTGAGGCAGGTCAGAGGAGAGAGGGCAGAGATCTGGACTAGGAGAGTGACTGCTGGGGAGAAGGGAAGGAACTGAGCATGCCTTGGTGACACAATAGAAAGGACTAAGGAAACTGGAATGAGTCCTTTTTTTCCTTTTTTTAAGTAAGTTTTTATTGAAGTAACATTGCATCACAACGTGATGTAAGTTTTGGGTGTACAATGTCATAAATCAACAGCATGTGCCACAAGTCCGCCCCTAACAGCTCAATTCTTTGTTTCCTTCTGAGCAATCGTATGAATGATGGCATCGTCCAGCAAGAAAAGGGACGTGATGGGAACACTGGTTTAGAAGTGTGCAGGAAGGCACTGGCAGTGGTGGGTGAGGTGGCCCAGCACTGGCACCCTGGAGGGGAGGCAGCCGTGCCTGGCAGGGGAACATGGGTGTAGGTGCAGCAGGCATGCTGCTCTAGCGTAGGTTAAAGCTCTAGGAAGAACAAAATCTTCTAAGACATTTTCACTTTATTTCAGAATGAGAAAACACACACTTCATTCACTTTTTTCTCTCCTCTTCCCTTGCGTCTTTCTACTTTCTCTGCTTTGGAGGTGACTCTGGGAGGAAGCAGATGGAGTTAAGGGGCAGCCACCCCATGGTCCCTATGGCATCCCTGCCAGAATGAAGAAAGAGGGTGGAGGCCAGTATTTCAGGACCAGGGAGGAAGAATGAGGGAGAGTCAGGAAAACAAGCTGGGTGAGACTCTAAAAAAGGTTGAGAAAATAGTGTACTTTGAATTAAAAAATATTATAAAAGAAGCAATAATCAATACCTCCAATATCTGTCTATCCATTTACCTACTGCCTATCTATCTATCTTCTATCATCTATCATCTATCTATCTACCCATCCATTCAACTAGCGAATCAATAAACACTGAGGACATGCCTGTCAAGCATAAGACATTGTGTTGGAATCTGCAGGCAACGCTGTTAAATCACCTCTAGTCAGGTGAAAACTGAAACTAGCCATGAAATATTTAAATAACAGTTTAACCCTGCAACCACAAAGGAAAAGAATTATAAATTTGGCTATGTGGAAAACTGAAAGCTTTAGTACAGTGGGGAAAAAAATCTTCAGGACAAACTAAAGATATTTTCAATGCACACAACAAAGGACTAATTTCTTAATTTCCGTTGAAAGAATCATTAAGAGAAGGATCCCAAATGAGCAGATGTGAGCAGGAAGTTCTTACAAATGAACACCAAGATGAAAAAGTATTCTCAACCTAACTCATAATTAAACAAATGCGATTCAAAACAGCAGAGAGACTACATGAATCACTTCTCAGATAAGAGTGGGTGCGGCAGGGTGAGGTTGTTATCAACTGGTACAACCTTTCTAGAAGCTAATTTAGGAAGATGTCAACATTTAAAATACATATTCCGTTTGACCCAGCAATTCCACAACCAGGAATGTTCTAGAGCTGCCCTCGCAGAAGTAAACCTAGGGGTTTCCAGGAACAGCAGCACCATTTGGAAGAGCAAAAATTACAAAATACCTAACTTACTTTCATCAAGCAGGAGCAGGATAGATGAATCTTGTGGCACCTGTACTTTGAAATATCATGTAGCCATTAGGAAGGGTGAGGTATAAAACTAGCTTAATATAGGACAATGCCACTGATATTCATGCCATTTATATTACTATAAAGCATATATACTGCACATGGAGTATGCTAATCTTTTTTAGAACTGGCAACCATTTTTGTCTTGAGACATTTTATGAATGGTTGAAAGCAAGTAAAATGAAGAATGCAGGAGCAGGTCTTTGGGAGCTGCTTAACTTTCATAAGTTGGACTTTTGACCACTGACTTTAAAATAAATTTGGGAGAAAGACTAGGTGGGGTTTAATGTCAAAAAAAAAAAAGACTGCTATTATCCAATTTATTTTTTAAGAACTATTTGAGCTTTTTAGTATGTGCACACATTATTTCTATTTTACAATGGTTTCAAATAGAATGACATAAAAGACAATAATCGAGTAGTCAGTCTGAGGCCACTCAAGAGAGACACCCTTGATTTGTTCAATCTACAAGTACCAGGACAGGAGACCTCTTTGATCAGCCTGCGTCACGTTGCTTCTCTGTTTTGCGAAGTCCTTTGGCACTGCACGCTGTTCTTGGAGGTCTTCAAGGAAATTCCCTACAAGATGCCTGAGATGCCCTGCCACCCCCAATCCCTGTCAGACCCTGCTGTCTTGGCCTCAAGATACAGCCATAGTAACAGTCTGTTCTGAGCAATTTCCATTTCATTGGGATCCCCAAACACAAATGATTATCTTGGCCAAAGATAAAGTGAACCACAAGTTTGTGCAACTCTGTGTGTGCATGTTTGTGTGTGTGTGTGTGAGGGGTACAATTTGATGAATAGAAGGAGCCTGAGTTGGGCTCCAGGATACTTGGGTTCTAATCCAGCTCAGAAGTCAACTGGCCAGGTTCTAGGACTGATAGCATTACTTTTCTAAGTCTCTATCACTTATCGCTAGAGTGAAGGATTCCATTACAGTCATGGCCTCTATAAATGCTCTTCAAAGGCACACCATTCTGGTTTTTCTTCATTTCTTTCTAGACCCAACTCAAGTCTTGCTTGTGCATTTTTCCACTTCTCTACGTGTATAGGCATATATAGGCGGAGTCTCTCGAGTACTGGAGCAGATGGGAGGAGAGTTTGGACCTTTGAGCTATATACCCCTGGGTTTGAACCCCTTTTCTGATCCTCACCAGTTGTGTGGCCTGGAAAAAACAAGTATCTTCTCTGAGCCTTAGGTTTTCTTTCTAGAGCCCACGTTCAGGGGGGAGGTGCTTCATCTCAGGAGCTGATCTATAGCAGATGCCCGGTAACAGGGAAACTCTAATAGCTGCACCAGAGAGCACAGAATGCCACCTGACTCACCTCCTTAGGGTCGGCTCAAAGCCCTTCCTCTGGGTCATGCATGTCACCACGCTCTTCCTTATCGAAATTATCAGTTGATGTCTCTGCCTCCCCTACTAGTCGTCAACCCCTTGGGATTCTGGATCATGACTCATCACTGGTACGCTGCCTGGCACAGAAAAGCTGCTCCATATACTTTTGTCCAGTGTGGGTCCCACATGGTTCTCTGCCACAGGTAGGCCTGAGAGACCTGCAGGCTTTGCAGGATTGTTTTTACTGTGGCCCAAGCTGTTGTCTCACCCATTCTCAGCTCAAATTGAGCTGACCCAGGAGGATTCCCATCTGGATGGAGGCAAGGAGGGCTCTCTGAGCAAACTGATGTGAGCAGTGACCCCTTGTCCCCTGTTGAATGGGGATTTCACCATCACATGGATGAACACATTCATCCAGGAGATAAAGAGCCATCAGGTGTCTAACTGAGGAGTATCTGTAAACACCACTCACCTGGGGAGGAGGTTCATTATTAATTATTTTCAGCCTCTTTTATCAATGACAGCAATCATTGTGCAACCATCAGTCGCACAGAACCGCTTTAATTGCCTTTGAGAACTCCCTACACTTCGGGTTCCCTGGCAGGGTCACCTCTGTAGGCCCAGGCAGCCCAATGGGCCTCTCCTGTCCAGGCCAATTGGACAGCTCCTCCTCGGGTCCCACAAGTCAAACTCAAGCTTCTCTCTCCCCACCCTGCCCTCTTCTCAAATTCTCAGTGATTAGCATAGCTGCACTTCGGCCATCTCAGCCAGGAATCAGCCTGGAGTCCAGTCTCCCTCTGCTTTGGGGACCTCGGGTCCAGACTCCCAGCTCCGTGCGACTCCCACGGGAAGTCACCTGTAGCCTCCAACACCATGAATGAGCTCACTGTCCTCTGTGTCTCTGGACACTCATTTCAGCTAAACTGAGAGCTCCTTGAGGGCCAGTCTGGCAGTCATCTCTCTCTCTTCATGTCCATCACCAGCTGCAGGGTCTGGTACTTACAATATGCCCAGGCAGGGTTTGTTGGAATAGAATTCAACCCAACATATTCCCAAGGAAAAGAGCTTCCAGTAAAGGGAAGGTGGGTTGTCAAGTTTGGCCGTATGTGTTGGTGCCAGAGGGCCTATGGAGACCATGGGTGAGAATATTTTCTGTCTCACTCCCCTGCTTTCTCAGACCATCTGGGCACCCTCTCAGATGGGCCTCTGCTGTCCAGACTCCCTTCACAGATGGCACAACCCTGGTCATTTGCAAGAGAGTCCCTCTCGGCTCTCACTGACCAGTCATTGGAGGGGAGTCCTCTGTGCACAGACTCATGGAGATGATGCCAATCTCTGGAATGGCCTTGCTGTAGTTAGCAGCCACCAACTCCTGCCCAAATTCTTTACCCTTTGGCATGGGCATGAAAAGGGAATGACAGGCAAAGAGGAAAAACATGGGCTTCTGGATCAACTTCAATTTTGTACCATGAGTTCTGCTGAACACCCAGATTGCTGTGTGGCCCTGGCAAATAACGTAACCTCTCTGAGCTACTGTTGTCTTCAGTAAAATGGAAGCTATAGACTCTCAACAGGTTGTTCTGAGGAACTGATAAACACATAAAGAACCTCACACAGTACCAGTTCACAGTCTGTGAATAATAAATGCAAGTTTCCCTGCATCCCAAGGTGCCGACAACCCACACGGTGTCCCTTCCCAAGTGTTCTGTCCAGGGCCAACAGCAGGTGGGTTTTTACTGGGGAATCACAAGAAAAGAAATGAAGAGGGCATTTAGTGGAGACCCAGACAGACAGATGAAGGGATGCAGAGATAAAGGGGCCGTATTCCTTTCCAGCCTGGCTATCTGGGTCTAGGCGGGCGACATGCAGGCTCTGGGCATCTGACGCCAGGAGGGTTGAGCACGGCCTGCAGCGCCCCCGCGTGCCCGCCGCGGGAAGGCACCCTCTACGCCGAGGCCCAGTCTGCAGGTCTAGAAGGTTCCCGGGCTTTGAGCACTGAAGGGAAAGCGGCAGCCAGAAGGCTCAGCCAAGTTCAAGTTCCCAGCTTGTGCCAGGCTTGAAGCCCACCTGCCACAGACTATTATTTAATCGCAGCTCTGTCAGCTCCCACAGTGGTCAGTCATCGTCCAGCTGGCACTTTTCTGAGGACTGCAGTCAAAAAATCCAGAAAATGCCATATTAACCTGCATTTTAGCAAACAGGCCAGTTTCCTGTTTGACCTTTTGTCCAATTTTGAGTTCATGTTATGGGAAGACACCATAAACCTGTTTTGCATGTCCGCATTACAGATTTTGGGAGGGGAGTGGAGGAAGGAATTCCAGCCTGGGCTGTGCCCAGTCCTTCACTCTGTGCTGAGACCATGTTCACTGTGGCCTGATCTTGGGTAAAAAACTACATCTGTAATCTTTGTGTCAGTGGCTTCCAGCATAGGCCCTCACATATGGAAAGCCAAACTGCAGGGGAAATTCAAGTGTGAAATGATGGGGCTGAGAACAGTGTTATAACAGGTGGAAAGGAAAACCAAGGTTTATCATAATATTAAGCACACAGACCCTCATTAAAAGATTCCTAAACTCTTCTGGAGTTAAATTCCTACCTCTTCTGTAGGTAGAACATTAAACCTTCAGTGCATTCATGCCCCAAGCATCTTTTTTTTTTTTTTTGCAGTATCTGTAGCAAATGCGGCTTGACCAGGAAGTGAGCAGTGACAGGAGGTATCCAGTCAGGTAGATGGGGAGGCAGGGCATGAGGGTCAGCACAGGCGACATCAGCAGAATATGTGGAGGGCCACTTATCTCTGTCATCAGACATGCCTGTTATCTCTGTCATCAGACATGCCTGTGTTCAAGTCCAGCTTCTGCCTGTGTGACCTTAAACACACAGCTCCTCCTCATTTGGTTCCTGGAATTCCTACTTTGCAAATTGTTCTGAAAATCAACTGAGAGTGTGTGCTCTGCACAGAGTAAGCCCCCAGTGGGTGATTGCCTGATTATTCCTCAACTCCAGTAAGGGCAACAGTACTTCCCTTACCACAGAGTCGGGCTTCTCCCCTGACACCCCAGCACCCATTTTACCCTGCCATTCAGCTGCTGACCTTAGCTCATGCCCTCTGAGTAAATAGAAGCAAACTCCTTCATCTTTCCATGACCAAATCCACTGGCCTTTGCATCTTAATTCACATTTTCTTCTCTCTTCTCCTATTGAGAAGACCTCTTCCTGCTCTTTCTGAGTGCTCGGAATTCTTTGCCCTCAGTCCTCCTAAGGACTTGGCTCCTGAAAGTATGCCCTCTCTCCTGAATTATTCATTTCTCCCTCTCTACTGGCTCCTTGCCACCAGCATACAAACAGGACTGATTTTATCTTGTTATAAAATATAAAGTCCTCCTTCCATCCACTGTCTCCCTCCAGCTGGAGCCCCATCTCTCTTCAGAGCCCACAGATAGGTGTTTCCTGGGCCCCAAACCTCCCATCTTCCAAAAGACCTGTGTACCAGAGACACAGTGACACACGGCAAGGCTGGGACTGAAAGTCTGAGCTTGTTTAGAGAAGATTCTGGACTTTATGTTTTAAAGATTTTTTTCTGCTGATACATAGAACCCCCCGATCATGGAAAACATAAAAAGTAAAATAAAAATCGATCATACTCCTACTGCAAAAAAGGAGATTTTGGTGTGTGTCCCTTCATGCTTTCTCCCGAAGCATATACATTTAAAAAGTTACGTATGTGACTCATTTGTAGGTCTCTCATGGCCTGTGCTGCAACATGGGGATGCAGAAACACAGACGCAGTTCCTGCCCTCAGAGCAGAGAAAGACAACGGACAGTTCTAAGCCATGCTGATGGCCCGCATGCTGACTGAATCCACGTGTGTTGGGCTCAGAAAAAGATGAGGATGAATGACCAGGCCCTGTTCGTGAGGGACTGAATGAAAGTCCTACTGACAGTAAATTTGGATAAGGTGGCAAGTGTCCATTCAAAGGCCGAGAAGTCGCAGGGGCCAGATGACTGAGGGCCTCTTCTACCATTGCTGGGAGTGGGGACTTCTTGTAATGGCAGTGGATGGACTTTGAAGGGTTTGAAACAAGGAAAGAGGCAAGGGGCCTATTCCAATCATCTAGGCCAACGAAGTGGCTTGAGTCATGGGGGGGTGGCAGATAGGTGGACACATCTAAGAAGCATCTGAGAGAAGACTCACAGGTTTTTGGTGCTTGATTCAACTAGGGGAAGGGGTGGTGAGGGAGGAATTTTAAAATAAATAGATGGTGAATACTTCCCCATAGTCCTAACATCCTCTGTAATATGGTTTATATGATGAACTGTCTGTACTTGAATTTTATATGTTGTCATTTCATCAGCCAGTGCTCTATTCTTGGCCATTGGTTAATGCCACCTTTTCTTTGCAGGGCCAGCAAATTTCAACTCATAGGGAGAAACTCGCATGTAGTCAAAATATCTTTGAAATCCCCTTAAATCTCCCATTAAATAATCTTTATTGTTTTGTATATACAGCTATGTATAGTAACATATATGTGTAAATATATAATACACAGCATCTAATTCAGAAGATACATGCAAAATATAACTTTAGCGCTATTGGAATTGCCAATTTTCTTTTGACTCTGATGACCACATTTACAGTAGTCCCTCCTTATTTGTGGTTTCAAAATGTATTGCATAAGCTATTTGAGAGACCACTTTACATAACTTTTATTATCAGATGTTATAATTATTGTTCAATTTTTCTATTAGTTATTGTTGTCCATCTCTTATTGTGCCTAATTTATAAATTAAACTTTATCAAATGTGTGTATGGATAGGAAAAACATGTTACCATATGTTTATATAAATGTATATAGATGATTTGGTACTACCCATGGTTAGGGAACAGTCCCTAAGCCTGACCCCGAGGAAAGGCATGGTCCCAGCTGGCGCTGCCCCTGAGTCCAAGCTCAGTCAGTCATTCTCCAGCATACCTGCAGATGAAAGACTGAACATAAATAAGTTACTGTAACCTAGCAAATCTTGGGGTGATTCATCATGTAGCAATAACTAATCAATGCAATAGATATTTCCTTTCTTTTTCTGTTTCAAAAAGCTGGGGACACATCTTACCAAATTCTCACCTACTTCCTTGAAAATCTATTTTGATTTCTATTTACAGAAGTCTACAGTGCCGGTTTCCCTCTTCTCTAACACCAAAGATTGCTTTTAATTGCCATTCACATGCAATTTGCCTTTTTGTTGCATTTCTTTTATTATAAGTAAGGATAAACTCTTGTGTATATATCCATATGTATGCGTATACACGCATACACACATAAATATGCATGTATCTATACTATATGTACATATATATAGCTATATTTATATATCTTGAATTATAGTCTCTCTTTTGTAATTGGGTAGTTTATATCCCTGGAGTTTGGTCTTAATCACCAATGATTGCCTACCCCAGAAGGAAACCTAAGGACTTTTGGATTAGATGAATTCTTTGAGTTCTGACCACCTGCTCAGCCCCACAGACATAGAACTACCCTTTCAGAGAAGTTCTGTCTGTGTACAATTATGATAATGCATAGTCCTGTGTGGCAATAATATGCATTTTCTACATGCCTCCTGACTCAGCATGGTGCTAACAAAAATGTATTCAGGACTAGGATAGCAGGAGATGATGACCAAAGGAAAGTCATTGATTCCTTCAGCCTAATTCTCCCTGCTGTTATTCCCCAGCATATGGCAAGGGCACTAGTGGTCAATCCACATTTAGTAGAATTTTGTTGTCATCTTCTTTAACATTTCTCCTTCACAGATGAGGAAACAGATATCTGGCTTCAGGAGAGCACCTGCCTTCAGTTGTTAAAGAACTGGAACCAACAGCCTCATGATAGTGGAAGTGGCTCCACTTCCAGGTCAAAGCAAAGCACTTCCAGAGCAGCCCAGCTGGGACTAAGTTGGGAGGGACTGGGGCCTGCTTATTCCTGCCAACAGAGGTCTCCTCTAGGGGCAATCTTTGCTCTGCTCTCCCTGTAGAGCTGATGGAGACTGTCATGTCTGTGTGTCATCTGAGACTCCCCTGCCCAGTGCTGCTCCCTTCACTTTTCATCTTTCATAAGCCTTACCCACAAGAGCCTCTCCTGCTCCCAACTCCATCTTTGTCAGTTTCTGAAGAACCCACAGACACACCTTTTAGAGGTTCCATGGGGCAATCTTATGTATTGGGGAGGTCTTGAAAGAAAATAGTAACTAAAATTGAGCATTTACCATATGCCAAGTGTCTTTTTAAATGCTTTATTTTTCACTTATCATTTTAATTCTCACAAAAATTCTGAAAGGGAGGAACTCATTATATTTTACAAATGAGGAAAATGAGACCCACAGGGTTTCAATAACTTTATTGCCCAGGTAAATGCATGTTCTGTGACAGCACCAGAATCCTAACCCAAGCAGTCTGGATCCAGAACCTTTTTTCTTAGTCCATCCATCCACTGGGACTTTCCTGGACTTGCCCTGCTAGGCAGGGGTGTGAGAGGGGATTGTGCACAGAGGGTCCCTTGAGGGCACTGATATCTCTGTTCTACCTTGCCAGCCTGCTCAGTGCTCACATCCCTCACAGGCTACAATTAGATCACAGCATCTCCAGGAAGGGGAAGCAGGAGAAGAAAGACTTCAAGAGGTCAGCACAGCCAAGCCTCAGACAGCAGTGCCACCCAGAAGTTAGGAGTTCACGCCCAACAGTCAGCACTCCCCAGTCCAGTCCCCTACCCAGCCCTGCTGTCTGGAAGTTGACGGTTGCTGGGTGCTAATTTTACCCAGTTCGTCTTCCCCATGATTAGCCACAGAATGAAATGTACTGACACTCTGTGACTCCTGTGGGTCTGAAGTAAGAGTTTCCACAACTGAATTCTGCTTGAGATCTTACCAGAATAAATACTTGGCAGAGGCAAAGTAGTGGTGGCTTTCCTTTCTTTCTCTCACTGGTGTCAGCCCTGAGTTTGACTCTCCCTCCTCCTCTTACTGTTTATCCTCACTCAAGTTAATTGTACAGGAGGTGATTTCTGGATATCAAACCACCCCCAAACTTAATGATTTTAAGGCACAACTATCTGTTGAACTGTTGCTCATGAGTTTATAGTTCTTCTGATGCTGCCCAGGCTTGACCAGTCTTGTCTGAATTCACTAATCTGACTGTGGCCACTGTCAGTCAGCTGATGGAGGATGACCTCTGCCAGGGTACCTTCCCCTCACTTCCTGTCTCACATTCTCACTCAACTTCCAGAAGGCTCACCTGGACTTGTTCTCATGACATGGGAATTCTAAGAGAGAGAAAGAGCAGCCATCCTGGCCTCTGGTGAGAACTGCTGCAAAGCACAGTACAAATGCCGTTAATACATGGGTGGAGAATGGAGACTGCAACTCCAACTCAATGTGCTCATTTATAAGATGGGAATCACACCACTGTATCATGTGATGTTTAGCCATCTGTGTTGGCCAGTTGCAGCCACAGAAGGGGCATAGGAGAGGCCCAGGAAATGGAAGCTTATATTATTACAGGTCCTAGAGAGAGTCACTGAGTCCCCAGAGGAGATCACAGGGGGAAAGTGACGTGGGAATGGGCTCAATCAAGCAGGAGAGCAGGCAGGGAGAAAGGGAGTAAGGGAGGGAAGGAGAGAGAAAGAGAGCACACGCTTTATTAGGGATCAGGGTGGCGGACACAGGCAAGAGGCAAGAAAGGATTTCACTAATACAGTTGAATGTAACTAGATCACAGTTAGAGGAGGCTAGGAAGGCAAACTGTGATAGAAGCACTTTATTGCCTGGACTGGTGCTCCCGGCCTGTTTGGAGAGATGCTGAAGCAGCAGGAAATATGAATTTCCAAAATTCATAAAACACCTAGTAAAATGTGGACCCCCATGTTTTTTATTTTGAAAGTTAGCCATATAAGATGTAAAAGACTAAGCATTAGATTTGTCTTTGGGTAAAACCTCCATATCTAGGAAACTGGGTGGGATCTGAAGTCATGATAATTGAAAAGAATACAACATACAACAAGGACTGCCTATTATCTAAGGAAAGAGTATTAAGCAATCGCTATGCAGAGAAGCTAAATGTTTTGCTTAGTGTTCATTCATTCCTTCATTTGTGCACGCAATCATCCACTTATTCAGGGAGTCATTCAGAAAATATTTGTCAAGAATCTACTGTGCATAAGAGAAACTGCATAAACAAAGGATGCAATAAAGATGAAAAGAAGCATTAAAGTTGCCAGAAGACAGTGCAAGATAGAATGTCAGGGGCACTTCTCTGTAAGCCATGGTGATGCGTCTGGTCCACTGTCTAAGGCAGTGGGGATCCATGGAAGGTTTTATGTAGGAAATGAGGTTGTTTGCTTTTTAATTTCTGAAGCTCTTTTAGAGGTATGTGGAGGTGAACAGGTGCTAGTGAAGCACAGTGGAGGGAAGAGACTAAACTGGGTATGTTCCAAGCATGCAGGTACTGCATTGGTACTGTGGTTGGGCCATTGTGGTGGTAGATTCAGAGAAAATTAAATAGACTAGAGTGTTATTTGGGAGGCAGAATTAGTGGTAGAATTGGTGCCTAATGGGTGAAGTATAAAGGAGGAAGAGGGGGTGTGGCATTGGACACTCAGTTTCTGTCTTGGGCACTGGATGGAGACGGAGTGGGGTGGGGGCGCATTCCTGTTCACAGGCATTAGCAGTCTGAGCAGAGGAAGGTGGTAGGTAGACACATAATGACAAGAGCTCAGGAGAGAGGCCTGCACTCCAAGTGTAGGTTGGAGAGTCAACAGTTCAGAGATTGTGTCCGACCTGAGGAATAGTCAGCTGGGGTCCGGAGATCCACCTAGAACGGATGAAAGGGGTGGGACAAGAGGTGGGAAAAATGACAGCAAGACAATGAATTCTGATCAAGCTGCAAAATTTTATTAAAATGGAGGGACTTATATAGAAAGGGAAAAGAAGGGAAGTAGTTCTGATAGGTGGCCCCTGTGCATGTC